>JABUQX010146016.1:0-12869 GCA_015478945.1 Trachelipus rathkii
CCACGCTACGTTTCAGTCAGATTTTGGTGTTGCCGTTTTCGCATTTATTTTAGAAACACTTTCGAATATCATCCGCAACTTATTTGAGATAACATTTAAAGCTAATGACAAAATAATTTGAAATTTTTTTTTATCTTATTTTTTTTATGTTGCTTTTAAATTCTTAAATTCTAACGTTTATTCTCTCTTTTCTTTAAAACAAAAACTAAAATAAAATAAAATGTATGAAAAAAAATTAAAAGAATTTAGGGAAGAACATTTGGATAATTATGATTAAATGGCTGTAAATGTCAGCACATATACACTCACAAATACTTACACACAAACATTGATGTATATTTTAATACATAGGAATCTTTAAATATTTTGTCATTATGAGTAGCATTTACATCTAGAAATAGGAAGACTTATTTACTTGTTTTTCTATGGGAATTTTATTTCGTTGTTTCTTATTTATTTATTATTGAAACATATATACAAGATATATATATTTTTTTTTAAAAAAAATAAGAAAAAGGCATTAGCAGGGCTGTTAAAAAAAAAAGAGATCACTGACTGATCGATCAATTTTTTTAAAATAACAAAAACCAAAGTTGGTATCATAAAGAAAAAAAAGGGAATGAACATATCAATAATTAGTTTCCAATGTAAAAGGAAGAAAAAATACTAGCTAGTTTAAGTTTTGGTAAATGTAAGTTAATAATATCAGAAATCGAAGGTTTGCGTATCAAGATGTTATATCAAGACTTGTAATGAAGCAAGTGTCGAATAAGGAAAAATTTTACACAGCTATAAAAAGTCAAAATACTCTTGGGGGTAGAAACATACTAGAATTGTGTCATAGAATGTAAAATAGGATATAAAACATTGGAAAAATTATGTGACAAAGATAGTTAATTACCAAAACTACTGATCGAATGAGAACATTAAATTTGTTCGCTTTAGGAAGCCCACAAGGAAAGCCTGGTAAAAATCAGGAAGTATATAGAAATTTATTCTAATGTTCCGTTAATAATAAATATACTCGCGTGTGTTTATATATATATATATATATATATATATATATATATATATATATATATATATATATATATATATATATATATATATATATATATATATATATATATAAATATACGTGTGTAATTAATATATGACAAAGATAGTTAATAACCGGAAGTAATGGTTGAAAAGGAATATTAGAGCCCACTTAGAAACCCTGGTTCAGATCCGAAAGTAGACATTTGTTCCAATGTTCCGATAATTATAAATAAACTCATATATATATATATATATATATATATATATATATATATATATATATATATATATATATATATATATATATATATATATATATTTATATTTATTTATCTTCGTCCCTTCCCAGATCAGAGCTGAGTTGCGCAACATACATCAAAAAACGAAAATTTAGGATCAGAACATGACGTGAGTCGAAAGGAAATCATCATCACCTGATACCGTTAGGTGCGATCCTGTCGTTGCCCAAAAATCCAACCTAGGATTTGACAACACCGCAGAAGACCCTCACTGTGGTATCTCCTATTCACGCCTTTGTCCCACCACACAGCTGCCTAACACGTTTATTCCCCATTTTTTCAACTCTTCTCACATCTAACACACCCTTAAGATTATCCACCTGAGCAGATTGCACTTTAGATCTATACCACTTAGTGCACACCATGGTTTCACTACTATGCATTAACACAGGTGGAAACGTACCCTCATTTTTTTAAGCACAGGAATTACATTTGATAAGAATTTTCAAAGAAAAATCAAGGACGAAGTATTGATAGAAAACCAAAGTTTCCCGTTTATTTCGCGTTAATTAAATAGAAAATCAGAAATTATATTGAAGAGGAAAAGTTTTAAATTTTTTTATTTTTTTTTATTTTTAACAGTTTAAATTGCTCCGAAACTCTTTATATCGAAAATTTCATGATATTTTATTAAGAAATATTTTTTAACCCATTTGAATTGCTGAAAAAATTTAAAATAATATGCGACTAGTGAAAATGTAGGAATTACTAAAAAAAACATGGTGGCGTTTAATAGAAATGAACTTTAATGGTTTGCTTAGCGTTAATCCTACCCTACCTTCAGATAACATAAGTACTTTATGAGATTTCATTTGCTCTTAAGCGTTCCTATAAAAAAAAAAAAAAAAAAACTGGAGTTAAAAGACACTGTTAATCATTAAGGAAGGATTCTAAAGTGATCCTTGAAAAAAGCAAGACTAAAGCTATTCAAAATATTAGCCTTACTCCCTTTGCATTCACCAAATATTTAATTGCATTAGCCACCTTCCTACCATTCACAACTTTCCTAATACACTTTGCATCATCCCATTCCCTTTTCATTCAACATATAGCTTAAATATTTATACTCAGATCCTTGTTCCAGTTGCGCACCATCCAACATGATTTCCACCGTGGACTCTCCTCACCCACTACCATCACCTTCCTAATATATATATATATATATATATATATATATATATATATATATATATATATATATATATATATATATATATATATATATATATATTAAATTATATATCTTTTTTTCTATATATAGTGCTCTTATATATATATATATTTATCATCGGCCTCCTTTCCCCAGATTGGGGGTGAGGTGCGTAGCATAGGACGGAAACAAAATAGTAGTAGAAGAAAATGATACAAGTCGAAAAAAGCCCCCCCCCCTATATCTTCTCTTCTATACCCTTATGTGAGAACTCGTCGCCGTCAAAAAAATTCACCCTAGGGTTTCCCAAAAGTATGACGGACCCTCGCTGTGGTGTCTCGTCAATGTGGGGTTCATCCCTGTGTCAGGCCCACAACCATACCTCCTCACAAAACCCCGCCATTCACTCCTATTATAATCACCTTTATTCTCATCTCCGCTAAACTCATATTCTCTTTCAGGAATTCCTTTACTGTTTCAATCCACTATTTCATCGATCTCCCAGCCGGTCGATTGCCAGCACACGCACCCACTATACGTCCGCGTATCCAACCGACTATCATTCATCTTTTCCATATGACCAAACCATCATCTCAACATGCCTCTCCTTCATTCTCTCATTTACGCCTTTATTCACACCATTATATATATATATATATATATATATATATATATATATATATATATATATATATATATATATATATATATATATATATATATATATATATATATATACTATATATATATATTATATTTAACATGGTATCTGGTTCCAGCTCCGGCAGGATAAAATTTTCAATATCAGGGATCCGGATATTTAGAATATTTCCGTCCTCTGACTTGAGCAACAATTTTTGGTCTGATTATATCCGACCAAACTTACTTGACCCCGTATTTACAGCATTAGTTATATATATATATATATATATATATATATATATATATATATATATATATATATATATATATATATATATATATATATATATATATATATATATATATATATATATTTATATATATATATACTATATATATATGCTATCTGCTGCTATGCTGCTGCTACTTATATATATATAAATAAATGTATATATATATATATATATATATATATATATATATATAATGTATATATATATATATATATATATATATATATATATATATATATATATATATATATATATATATATATATATATATATATATATATATACTTTATATATATATATATATATATATATTTATATATATATATATAGTTTTATTATTTTGTAATCCTTCCAAAGTTATTTATTAATGTAAATTCATGAGTCTCGTTAAAGATTAAGATTTATTTTCAAAATGTTCATTAATGTAATTTATATAAGGTATTTATTTTGTTTTTTTTTGGGGGAGGGGGAAATAATATTATGGAAAATTTTCTTTGATATATATATATATATATATATATATATAAATGTTATAACTATTCTGTAATAACTAGAGTCTTTATTTATATAAGGTATTTATTTTTTTTTTTTTTGGGGAAGGGGGCAATAATATTATGGAAAATTTTATTTGTTCTACATTGGCCTTTGATTGACAGAATTGTGGTGCTTTGACATAATTTGATTTTTCTTTGCATGCGTTGTGGAGTTTGTTTCCGTCATCTTCAAACCTTTGGTCTTTCTAATATTTTGAAAATTCTGTCAACTTTAACTTTGCTCCTTCCACATTTCCTTTCTTTTTTTTCCTTACCGCAAAAATTCATTTTTACCAGCTGCTAAATAACCCTTTCTTTCAAACCATTACCTCTGATTCCACTTTAGGAATCTTCGGAGCAATTCCTGCTTTTTCACTTTCCTCCAACTCATTTATGAATAATATTGTAATTTCTTCTAAAGATATCATTTCTGCTCTCCCAGTTTAGTGCTAAGAGGTAGTAATGTGCTGGCAGTTTTTCTTTCTGTTTTTCTCAAAACATGTGCTTCAGAACTCACACCATGTACTAAGAGGTTACTATAGTAATGTACTGAAAGTTTTCATTCTGTGTTTCTCAAAACATGTGCTTCAGAACTCGCACCCTGTACCAAGAGGTAGTAATGTACTGACAGTTTTTCTTCTGTGTTTCTCAAAACATGTATTTTAGAACTAGCAATCTGTACTAATAGATAGTAATTTACTGACAGTTTTCCTTATGTGTTTCTCAAAACATGTGCTTCAGAACTCGCACCCTGTACTAAGGAGTTGTAATGTACTGAAAGTTTGATTCTGCATTAATGAGAAACAAGTGCTTCAGAATTCGACCCTGGCACTAAGGGTAGAAAGCAGTATTGCACAGACAGGAGTTACACTTCTGTGTTCATAAAACATGTGCTTCAAGAACTAGCATCTGTACTCAGAATTACAGTAATGTGCCACGACAGGTTTTCATTCACACATGAAACTCTCAAAACATGTGGTTCTGAGCTCGCACCTGTACCAAGGGGGCTGTGTCATACTGACAGTTTTTCATTTCTATGTTTGCTCAAAACATGTAGCTGGGGAACTCATTTACCCTGTACCTAAGTAGTAGTAATGCACCCAGGAGCAATTTCTTTCTATTCTTCTCAAAACTATGTGGCTGGGAACTCACCCTGTACTGAGAGGTAGTATGTATGACAGTGTTCCTTCTGTGTTTCTCAAAACATGTGCTTCAGAACCAGGGTTGTGGAGTCTGTTCAAAATTTTCGACTCGACAGACTCCGCCTCCGATTCCGATTCCGATTCCGACTTCACACTCTTCAAAATTACCGACTCCGACTCCGACTCCGACTCTTCTATAAAAATTATCGACTCCGACTCCGACTCCACCCTTTGAAATTATATATATATATATATATATATATAACATATATATATATATCTTACTTATATATAGCATATATATATATCTTTCTTCTTTACTACACTTACATATCTACTTATACTTATAAATATAGAAATTTAAATGAAGACAAATGGAATAAATAAACAAATAAAAATGAATGACCAAATAAATTTACAGTAGTATAACCATATATATATATATATATATATATATACATATATATATATATATCTTCATACTAACAACATAACCATATCTAACATACCTTTCCATATATTTCTTTATATTTCATATACTATATAATAATATATACGTATGTAACCTTAACTTAATAATATATATATCAACATGTCAAATGCTCTAATATATGTAACTTATATATATATAATATGCTGTATATATATATATAACAATAATAATAGCCCAGCAGCACTGCTGTAACTATGCACTTATATAACAGCAGCAGCAGCAGCAGCTGCTGCTGCTGCTGCTGCTGCTTTCAGGCTTTAGTAGTGACATTTGTTTGCTCTTCTTTTTATAACTAACCCATATGCTATATATATATATATATGTATATATATATATATATTTATATATATGAGTATGTTTACTTTACCTGTGTCAATGTATAGTAATGAGACTATGATCTTTAATAAGAATTATAGATACAAAGTAGAATAATGTTCAGGGTAGGACAATTTTAGAGACGTCTTAGGTGTGAAAAAATTTGATAAAAATGATCAATGAACATATTAGAGAGTTGTGGTGTGAAGAAAGGGGGTAAATGAGGGAATAAATAAAAGTACTTTGAGATGGTTTGGTCTTGGAAAGGATGGATGATGATTGGTTGGTCAAACTGATGTATAGTAGTGGAAGTGTGCTTTGATAATACGACCGGTTGGGGGAGACCAGTAAAAATCAGGGTTAGGCGCCAGTAAAGGAATGCACAGGAGAGAAAGTGAGTTTAACTCAGGTGCTTGAAGAAGGTGCCCTTGGGAGTGAATGGCAAGAGGGTTTGTGAGGGTATGGATGTGGCTCACCTGGGATAAGGGATGACCCACATTGACGAAATACCATAGTGAGGGTCCGTCGCAGTCTCGTGGAACCCTAGGGTTTTTCTTACCCCGACGAGTTCTCATTAAAAGGTATAAGCGGGCGGTAAGGCTGGGATTTTTTTTCGATTTTCGTCATATTCTTCTACTACTTTCTGTTTCAGTGCATGCTACGCACCTTACCTGATCTTGAGGGAGAAGGTGGGACTGATTACCTCATACGCATATATATACAGTATATATATATAACCTTGCTGCTGCTGCTGCTGCCTTGCATCGCCGCCATACGCCTCCTGCTGCTCTATACGCACGCCACACGCGCTCTATATGCAACATATATGCCCGCGCGCACTATATATATATGCTGCTACCACACCGCCACACTGCTGCCTATACGCCACTGCTGCTGCTCTGCTGCTGCTGCTGCTATACTGCTGCTATACTCTTTCTCATGCCTGCATAACTATGCTGCTATATACATATGCTGCTCATATGTATATATATATTATTTTGTCCTTTAATGTACTTCATATCCCACACAAAGTTTATTTGAAACTATTTTATTAAAAACATATTAAAATCAATAAAACAATATAAGGATAAATTAACAATCCTAACAGTTAAGGAACACAATTTCGTTCCTATCTTGGACCCTTTTCAGTGTCTCTCAGAAGTTCAATTTACTTTTTTCAATGAAAGATTGTGTTCCTTAACTGTTAGGATTGTTAATTTATCCTTATATTGTTTTATTGATTTTAATATGTGCAATTAATAAAAATAGTTTCAAATAAACTGTGTGTGAATATGAAGTACATTAAGAACAAATTAATATATAAATATAATAAAATGGCGTTTGTAAAGCTGCATTTACAGATATATATATATATATATTATATATAACATATATATATATATATATATATCTATATATATATATATATATATATATAACATATATATATCTTAATATATATATATACATACTATATATATATATATATATATATATATATATACTCATTTATATATATATATATATGTACTTGCTATATACACTAACTATCTTCTTTATATATATATATATGCATATATACTACATATATATATATACTTTGCTATATATATATATACTCTATGCTCTTCTTTCTTCTATACCACAAGTTTGTGTTATTTGATAATGCAAATAATTTTCAATAATTTTAAATCAATATCAATAATATCAATATTTTTTTCCAAAAAACATTTTTGGAAAGAAATATTGATACGTATTTTTTTTAACTTGTCCGATCAACATCAAATTTTCAGGGCTTGTGCAGCCGGGCAAGCTACATTTTTTTTACTTAGATAATTTTGTATACTCAAAAGAGAAAAATTTTAAAAATTTACAAAAATTTTTTAATGTTTCCATGAACCCTAACGATTCAGAAAAGAAATTATATAAGTAAAAATTGTGCACTCTCCTCTGACTACATATGCTCTAAAAATTTATCAGATCGCATGAGCAGAAAAAACATTATCTAATTTTTCATTTTAAAAAACAAGAAAAGTGGGTTTTGAACTTTGACATTGCTAATCACAAAACTCAAAAGATCAAAAAACTATATCGTGCATTTTGTAGGCAATGGACATATCTATTCATATTTCAAGTTTGAAATCATTTCCAAAAAAAATTGTAAAAGTTGAAAGGAACAATGTCAAAAACAAACGCTTTGAAAATATGAAAATTCTGAAACAATTCTGACAACAGAAATACCTCGAAAACGACCTTTTTAGAGGGTCAGATAAGCTATAGTTTGCTTCTTTTCCCATCAAAATTGCCTGAAAATTAAGAATTTTATGTCCATTTTTAGGAAGGGTGAAAATTGGTCTCAGCCCTAAGCAAATATAATATTATTAGTAATGTAATTTGAAAATAATAATAAAAAAAATATATATTTTCTACATTTAAAAAATTCTTAATTTTGATCTCTTAATTAGCAACAAAATGATTGACAACTTCCTTCGTTTATATTGTGAAACTACAGTAGTAATGAACTTGCTTGTAATGCCAGTTCACATTTAGACTTTTTCTCCTGTAAGAGATGAAAAAAGTATGTTTTGACCTTTAGAATGAGAAACATTGCGGAGTTTACGTTTACATGAGGTAAATGCTAAAATCCTTAACAATCTAATTGTGACTGCACAGATCAAATTTATTTACAAAATTATCAAAATTTTCAATAGATATCGATGGAGTGAGTAACTTTACAAAGATTAGTAAGTATAAATGTATTATTCGGGAACTTCCTCCCTAACTGGTTTGAAAAATTATCAAGAAAATAAATTGCAATTTCCCTGTATCTTTCATTTTAAATTGATTCTACAAAAATTGTGTGTATCATTTCTTCTAGTATCAGAAAGCAAGAAATTCTGTGCACTTCAAAATATTTAAGAAAATGTTTTGAATTTGATATTTGCAAATCCTTCAAAACCAACATACATTTTCAATATGATTAAGGGCAGTTGCTGTCACCAATTTTGAAGAATGCAACCTAATACATAATTGAAGAGTGTTTGAAAATAAAGTTAAATACATAAATAAATAAACTTATAACAAATATTTTTTTTTTTTTTTTACAGTTGTCACCACCACTCACGGGCAGAGCCCTATTCAGGGAGGGGGTGTTGCAAGCTAAAACTTCATCCACTAGCGCAAATTGAGCACAGGCACGGAAGCTTTAAAGTGGGGAGATTAAATTCGGTTCTGAGCAAAAAAAAGATGGAATAAGATTACACAGAGCAAGAAGTGGTTAGAAAGAAGGAAGCACCGCGGCAGACAGCCTGGAGTTACCTACATAAACACAAAACTCGTACGCAGACACAGCACCCCTTGTGCTACGAGGGCGTCGTAAGAGGTGGTGGTACGCGAGTGGTAAGTTCCCTCGAAACACCTGCCGCTGCGGTACTAATGGAAAGAGATAAAGCACCAACATCGCGCCGCAAAGATAGAGGGTCAAGTGAACTGGAAGAGGTACAGAACAGTTTTATAAGCCTTTTTGCTTCGACTCGACCCTGTCCAAAAGCCAGGTGAAACCAGAGCCCCCAAAAAATGATAGCAATACAACATTATAAGGTTGAATTGAACCCTTGTATAGTTGGAGAAACTGAGAAAAGAAAAAAAGTTCTGCAGTCTAAACAGAACTCCCACAGTTTTCTTTGAGGCCCGCCCAGCAACCATTGTAATGTGGGGTTTCCGAACATTTTTGTTTTATGTTAAGACCAAGGATGTTTATATTGTCCACAGGAGAGAAGAGAGAACCGTCGAAAGATATAGGAAAGTTAGAAGGTGTTTTAGAGAGGGAGATTTGTAGGGGTGTAGGTTTTAAAGAATTTGAATTTACAAGGTTGAGGCGACCCCACAGGAAATCCTATCCATATCAGCAAAAATAAAATCGGAAAGATCAACACAGAGACAACTGTAGAAGTAAAAAAAGGGGAGCAGAATTGAAATGAGTTGAAGAATGAGGTCAAGTCATCGGCATATGAGTGGATAGAATTAGATATGCAGGTGAGAGAATCGTGTGAAAAGTAAGAATAAAGTAGGAGATAAAGTTGGAAACCTGGGGAACACCACTATTAACAGAAAAAAGAAGAAGATGTCGCTCCATCAACCACGGCCGATAACAGGCGACTTGAAGAAAGCTAGACATGGTAAGCAAGAAAAGGAAACCCAAGGAGCTTGGAGAGCAGTGACGCGTGCCCTACCCGGTCAAATAGCTTTTTGGATATGTGAACGCCACCACCTAAAGTCTCCCCATGCTAGTTCCAGGGCGGAAAACATAATCAGTTAAGCGGGAAAGTATATCCTGGTAGACCTCGAACGCCGAAAGCCGTACTGGCGATCGGAAAGAAAGAATGAGATTCCAGATGATTAAGAAAGTAAGAGTTAAGAAAGGTTTCAAAGATCTTAGATAGAATACAGGTGAGCTATAGGGCGATAGTTAGAAGGATCAGAGCGGCTTCTTTTTTTTTCCGGAATAGGTTGGACATGGCACGTGCTTTAACACTGAGGGAAGAGATGTTGAGTAGCTGAGACATAATACAATTTGAACAAGGAGGGCCAGCTCGGAAGCACACTCCATCAAAACTCGAGGGGGATGCCATCCGGGCCCCCCGCCTTTCTAACGTTCATAGATCTCAGGGGCCCATGCACTTGATCAGAGAAATGTAATCACAGGCAAAGACATGGAACGTGGAAGGAGTGGAACCGCAGATCGTCGGGGTGGATGAGGAAACCAGAGGCCGAAGAGGTTGGCCTTTTTCAGTTGGAGTTAGCAACAGAGCCATCAGATCGAATAAGAGGAGGAAAGGCAGATTTTACATAGGAGTTGTTAAGAATGTTTTTTGGCAGAGGCCAGAAAAGTTTGTCAGTAGGAGAGAGAATCACGGAGGTTAGCGCACTTTCGTTGATGAAAGCCCGCTTTGCTCGTCGAAGAGTATCCCAGCAGCGATTTCTAGCTGAATGAAAATTAGCGAGTGATAGGAGAACGAGAATTTTTCCACCCCGATAGCTGTCTCACAGCCTGAATGGCCAGAGGTGGGCTTTGATCAGGCTCATGGATTACTTATCGAGGGAGGAGAAAGATTTGGTGTGAAGAGAAGAATGGAACCTGCTCATCCGTCAGAGTGCAGCTCCACCAGCAATGGCAGAAGCCGAAGCGTCATCAGAGTCAACAGTCATTCCAATTATAGTTAGCGTAGAAGCGACGCAAGGCTCCCCAATCACCCCGATGTGCCAGAAAAACATGGGAGCAGGATGGAGCTGTTGGAAAATATTAAAGTTAAGAGATATAAAAGGTTGTGGTCAGATTTACAAATAGGAGCGAAGGTAGTGTATTTATAGGAAGGACTAGTGGTGAAACACTAAAGTCCCGTGTTCAAGAAGTGGTTGGGACGATCCGGAATGTGTGTAGGTTCTTTGATTAGATGCTCAGATCGTTGAGAGGCCTTTAGATGATTCACCTCACTCCCCACTAAAATCAGTAGCAGAGGATCCCAACCATTCAGTGTTGTGGACATTGAAATCCCTAAATAGGGGACACCAGTATTTGGATGAGAAGATACAACAGTCTCGTGAGGTAGTAAGATATTCAAAAAAAGAGTGAAAATCTGTTCTGTTAGGGAACAGTAGCAAAAACACAAGATTATTGTAGTAGAAGGGAAGAAAGATTTTTGAGCCACAGAGCATCGAGGAGTTAGGCGATTCAAGATTCACGAGACGTGTTACCAGGAGTATTAATGTTTACATAGAGGCACACACTCCCACCCTTCAGACGAGAGTATGAAACAGTTATAGTTAAGATTACATTAAACAGTTGGGATTGAATTCTTAGCCATCTGTAGGTCTGAACAAAGAGCAAAAGGTTAGGGTTAGAGTTAAAGATAGGTGATATCCCACAGAGGCAAAGTTAGATTTTAAGCCACGGATGTTCGTAAAGTTAATTGAAAGCCCTCGCTATGCAAATCTACCATTTTTAACACACACACACTCTACACACACAAATAAAAACAATAGACAAAAACAAAAGAAGAAATTGGGATCAAAAATTGAACAAACTAAATCCTAACTTAAAAATTTAAGAACTAAAAATTAATTAAATAAAAAAAAAATATATATATACTGATAAACCAAACTATGTGTTGTACTTTACATGAGTGTGAACAGCAATGAACATCTAACGCGACTGGATATTTTGACAGCTTAAACACTTCTAAAACCATTTCTTCATTGCTTTTACATGTCATATCAGTTGTCAATTAGAAGTGCTATCATAATCAAGGGTTCATGTGCTCTTACCTCAGACAGAGATGTGAGAAACAAAAGACCGTTGAAGCCACATTGGTCTATCGAGACTGTCCCAGTCAACTAAATATTTATGAAATACATGCCATGCAACATACACAACTACCACACCTACAGGGCTGTCAATTTCTAACAAAACAGTATAGATACGCTAAATGACTAATGCGAGGCAGAAGCCGCCTCTTAAAATCCTTAACTTGAAATGAAACTTTAGAGTGCGTTTTTATTTAGCGTCTGATAGCTTACAACATGCGGTTGCTTTAATAATAACTAAAACCACGCCACTTTGACAGTCTGAATATACATATGTTGCAGGAAATCCATTACCCAATCCATACCTATCAAATCTTTCTTTAATGTTGCACCTCAACAGCCTCATACAGGAAGCAATTCAAAATTTTTAACTTACTATTACAGAATGAGTGTTTTCTTACATCAAGGTTACACGTCTTCTTAATTTTCTTATTGTGTACATAGTCACTCTGTCATTAAATTCTATAAAAATTTATTGGTGATAAGTATTAATAATCTGTATAATATTTATAGACTTGTCATAATCTCTATAGATGTGTTTTAAAACAATTCATAACTCTTATTCTACTCTGTTTCTTCTAAAAATAATAAATGTTTA
>JABUQX010146017.1:0-15000 GCA_015478945.1 Trachelipus rathkii
CTTTCTTTTAAAAATGCGTTTAAAGCAGATGAGAATGAACAGGTCTACATGTTAGCGAAAATGTTTTTATAGACCCAAAATAGGTCGTTGAAAATAGACCAAAAAAATGGAATGATTTGAGGGAATTTGCTTAAAGAATGAAAATTGTAACTAATGTAACTTTTTTCTCACGAAGGTTGGGAGTTTGATTAGACTTTCTTTTAAAAAAGCGTTTAAAACAGAAGAGAATGAACAGGTCTACATGTTAGCGAAAATGTTTTATAGACCCAAAATAGGTCGTTGAAAATAGACCAAAAAATATGGAATAATTTGAGAGAATTTGGTCAAAGAATGAAAATTGTAACTAATGTAACTTTTTTCTCACGGAGGTTGGGAGTTTTCTTAGACTTTCTTTTAAAAAAGCGTTTAAAACTGAAGAGAATAAACAGGTCCACATGTTAGCGAAAATGTTTTATAGACCCAAAATAGGTCGTTGAAAATAGACCAAAAATATGGAATAATTTGTAAGAATTTTGTAACTAATGTAACTTTTTTCTCACGAAGGTTGGGAGTTTTCTTAGACTTTCTTTTAAAAAAGCGTTTAAAACTAAAGAGAATGAACAGGTCTACATGTTAGCGAAAATGTTTTATAGACCCAAAATAGGGTCGTTGAAAATAGAAAAAAAAAAATGAAATGATTTGAGGGAATTTACTTAATAAAGGAAAATTGTAACCAATGTAACTTTTTCCTCACGAAGGTTGGGAGTTTGATTAGACTTTCTTTTAAAAAAGCGTTTAAAACTGAAGAGAATGAACAGGTCTACATGTTAGCGAAAATGTTTTTATAGACCTAAATTATGTCGTTGGAAATAGACAAAAAAAAAATGGGATGATTTGAGGGAATTTGCTTAAAGAATGAAAATTGTACCTAATGTAACTTTTTTCTCACGAAGGTTGGGAGTTTTCTTAGACTTTCTTTTAAAAAAGCGTTTAAAACAGAAGAGAATGAACAGGTCTACATGTTAGCGAAAATGTTTTTATAGACCCAAAATGGGTAATTGAAAATAGACAAAAAAAATGGAATGATTTGAGTGAATTTGCTTAAAGAATGAAAATTGTAACTAATGTAACTTTTTCCTCACGGAGGTTGGGAGTTTTCTTAGACTTTCTTTTAAAAAAGCGTTTAAAACTGAAGAGAATGAACAGGTTTGCATGTTAGCGAAAATGTTTTATAGACCCAAAATAGGTCGTTGAAAATAGACCAAAAAAATGGAATGATTTTAGGGAATTTGCTTAAGGAAGTAACATTGTAACCAATGTAACTTTTTCCTCACGAAGGTTGGGAGTTTTATTAGACTTTCTTTTAAAAAGGCGTTTAAAACTGAAGAGAATGAACAGGTCTACATGTTAGCGAAAATGTTTTTATAGACCTAAATTATGTCGTTGGAAATAGACAAAAAAAAATGGGATGATTTGAGGGAATTTGCTTAAAGAATGAAAATTGTACCTAATGTAACTTTTTTCTCACGAAGGTTGGGAGTTTTCTTAGACTTTCTTTTAAAAAGGCGTTTAAAACTGAGAATGAACAGGTTTAAATGTTAGCGAAAATGTTTTATAGACACAAAATAGATAATTGAAAAGTGACAAAAAACATGGAATGATTTGAGTGAATTTGCTTAATGAATAAATGTAATGTAACTAATGTAACTTTTTTCTCACGAAGGTTGGGAGTTCGATTAGACTTTCTTTTAAAAAAGCGTTTAAACCTGAAGAGAATGAACAGGTCTAGATGTTAGCGAAAATGTTTTTATAGACCGAAAAAAGGTAATTGAAAATAGACCAAAAAAATAGAATGATTTGAGGGAATTTGCTTAAAGAAGGAAAATTGTAACTAATGTAACCTTTTTCTCTCGAAGGTTGGGAGTTTGGTTAGACTTCCTTTTAAAAAAGCGTTTAAAACTGAAGAGAATGAACAGGTCTACATGCTAGCGAAAATGTTTTTATAGACCTAAATTATGTCGTTGAAAATAGACCAAAAAAATGTGATGATTTGAGGGAATTTGCTCAAAGAATGAAAATTGTACCTAATGTAACTTTTTTCTCACGAAGGTTGGGAGTTTGACTAGACTTTCTTTTAAAAAAGCGTGTTAAACTGAAGAGAATGAACAGGTCTACATGTTACCGAAAATTTTTTATAGACACAAAATAGGTAATTGAAAAGTGACAAAAAACATGGAATGATTTGAGGGAATTTGATTAAAGAATAAAAATTGTAACTAATGTAACTTTTTTCTCACGAAGGTTGGGAGTTTTCTTAGACTTTCTTTTAAAAAAGCGTTTAAAACTGAAGAGAATGAACAGGTCTACATGTTAGCGAAAATGTTTTTATAGACCGAAAAAAGGTAATTGAAAATAGACCAAAAAAATGGAATGATTTTAGGGAATTTGCTTAAAGAAGGAACATTGTAACCAATGTAACTTTTTCCTTACGAAGGTTGGGAGTTTGATTAGACTTTCTTTTAAAAAAGCGTTTAAAACTGAAGAGAATGAACAGGTCTACATGTTAGCGAAAATGTTTTATAGACCCAAAATAGGTCGTTGAAAATAGACCAAAAATATGGAATAATTTGAGAGAATTTGGTCAAAGAATGAAAATTGTAACTAATGTAACTTTTTTCTCACGGAGGTTGGGAGTTTTCTTAGACTTTCTTTTAAAAAAGCGTTTAAAACTGAAGAGAATAAACAGGTCCACATGTTAGCGAAAATGTTTTATAGACCCAAAATAGGTCGTTGAAAATAGACCAAAAATATGGAATAATTTGAGAGAATTTGGTCAAAGAATGAAAATTGTAACTAATGTAACTTTTTCTCACGGAGGTTGGGAGTTTTCTGAACACTGCTTTTAAAAAAAAGCGTTTAAAACTATGAAGAATGAACAAGGTTTTGCATGTTATGAAAATAATTTATAGACCCAAAAATAGGTCATTAAAAATTGACAAAAAAAAATGGAATGATTTTGAAAATTTTAAAGAAGCAACATTGTAACCAATGTAACTTTTTCCTTACGAAGGTTGGGAGTTTGATTAGACTTTCCTTTAAAAAGGCGTTTAAAACTGAAGAGAATGAACAGGTCTAGATGTTAGCGAAAATGTTTTTATAGACCGAAAAAAGGTAATTGAAAATAGACCAAAAAAATTGAATGATTTGAGGGAATTTGCTTAAAGAATGAAAATTGTAACTAATGTAACTTTTTTCTCACGAAGGTTGGGAGTTTGATTAGACTTTCTTTTAAAAAAACGTTTAAAACTGAAGAAAATGAACAGGTCTACATGCAAGCGAAAATGTTTTTATAGACCTAAATTATGTCGTTGAAAATAGACCAAAAAAATGGGATGATTTGAGGGAATTTGCTTAAAGAATGAAAATTGTACCTAATGTAACTTCTTTCTCACGAAGGTTGGGAGTTTGATTAGACTTTCTTTTAAAAAAGCGTTTAAAACTGAAGAGAATGAACAGGTCTACATGTTAGCGAAAATGTTTTTATAGACCTAAATTATGTCGTTGAAAAAAGACCTTAAAAAATGGGATGATTTGAGGAAATTTGCTTAAAGAATGAAAATTGTACCTAATGTAACTTTTTTCTCATACGAAGGTTGGGAGTTTCCTTAGACTTTCTTTTAAAAAAGCGTTTAAAACTGAAGAGAATGAACAGGTCTACATGTTAGCGAAAATGTTTTATAGACCCAAATTAGGTCGTTGAAAATAGACCAAAAATATGGAATAATTTGAGAGAATTTGCTCAAAGAATGAAAATTGTAACTAATGTAACTTTTTCTCACGGAGGTTGGGGGTGTTCTTAGACTTTCTTTTAAAAATGCGTTTAAAGCAGATGAGAATGAACAGGTCTACATGTTAGCGAAAATGTTTTTATAGACCCAAAATAGGTCGTTGAAAATAGACCAAAAAAATGGAATGATTTGAGGGAATTTGCTTAAAGAAGGATAATTGTAACCAATGTAACTCACGAAGGTTGGGAGTTTGATTAGACTTTCTTTTAAAAAAGCGTTTAAAACTGAAGAGAATGAACAGGTCTACATGTTAGCGAAAATGTTTTATAGACCCAAAATAGGTCGTTGAAAATAGACCAAAAATATGGAATAATTTGAGAGAATTTGGTCAAAGAATGAAAATTGTAACTAATGTAACTTTTTTCTCACGGAGGTTGGGAGTTTTCTTAGACTTTCTTTTAAAAAAGCGTTTAAAACTGAAGAGAATAAACAGGTCTACATGTTAGCGAAAATGTTTTCATAGACCCTAAATAGGTCGTTGAAAATAGACCAAAAAAATGGAATAATTTGAGGGAATTTGGCTCAAAGAATGAAAATTGTAACTATTGTAACTTTTTTCTCACGAAGGTTGGGAGTTTGATTAGACTTTCTTTTAAAAAAGCGTTTAAAACTGAAGAGAATGAACAGGTCTACATGTTAGCGAAAATGTTTTATAGACCCAAAATAGGTCGTTGAAAATAGACCAAAAATATGGAATAATTTGAGAGAATTTGCTCAAAGAATAAAAATTGTAACTAATGTAACTTTTTTCTCACGGAGGTTAGGAGTTTGATTAGACATTTTTTTAAAAAAGCGTTTAAAACTGAAGAGAATGAACAGGTCTACATGTTAGCGAAAATGTTTTATAGACCCAAAATAGGTCGTTGAAAATAGACCAAAAAAAATGGAATGATTTTAGGGAATTTGCTTAAAGAAGGAACATTGTAACTTTTTCCTCACGAAGGTTGGGAGTTTGATTAGACTTTCTTTTAAAAAAGCGTTTAAAACTGAAGAGAATGAACAGGTCTACATGTTAGCGAAAATGTTTTTATAGACCTAAATTATGTCGTTGGAAATAGACAAAAAAAAATGGGATGATTTGAGGGAATTTGCTTAAAGAATGAAAATTGTACCTAATGTAACTTTTTTCTCACGAAGGTTGGGAGTTTTCTTAGACTTTCTTTTAAAAAAGCGTTTAAAACTAAAGAGAATGAACAGGTCTACATGTTAGCGAAAATGTTTTATAGACCCAAAATAGGTCGTTGAAAATAGACCAAAAATATGGAATAATTTGAGAGAATTTGGTCAAAGAATGAAAATTGTAACTAATGTAACTTTTTTCTCACGGAGGTTGGGAGTTTTCTTAGACTTTCTTTTAAAAAAGCGTTTAAAACTGAAGAGAATGAACAGGTTTGCATGATAGCGAAAATGTTTTATAGACCCAAAATAGGTCGTTGAAAATAGACAAAAAAAAATGGAATGATTTTAGGGAATTTGCTTAATGAAGGAACATTGTAACCAATGTAACTTTTTCCTTACGAAGGTTGGGAGTTTGATTAGACTTTCCTTTAAAAAGGCGTTTAAAACTGAAGAGAATGAACAGGTCTACATGTTAGCGAAAATGTTTTTATAGACCTAAATTATGTCGTTGAAAATAGACCAAAAAAATGGAATGATTTGAGGGAATTTGCTTAAAGAATGAAAATTGTACCTAATGTAACTTTTTTCTCACGAAGGTTGGGAGTTTTCTTAGACTTTCTTTTAAAAAAGCGTTTAAAACTGAAGAGAATGAACAGGTTTAAATGTTAGCGAAAATGTTTTATAGACACAAAATAGATAATTGAAAAGTGACAAAAAACATGGAATGATTTGAGTGAATTTGCTTAATGAATAAATGTAATGTAACTAATGTAACTTTTTTCTCACGAAGGTTGGGAGTTTGATTAGACTTTCTTTTAAAAAAGCGTTTAAAACAGAAGAGAATGAACAGGTCTACATGTTAGCGAAAATGTTTTTATAGACCCAAAATGGGTAATTGAAAATAGACAAAAAAAATGGAATGATTTGAGTGAATTTGCTAAGAAGGAAAATTGTAACTAATGTAACCTTTTTCTCTCGAAGGTTGGGAGTTTGGTTAGACTTCCTTTTAAAAAAGCGTTTAAAACTGAAGAGAATGAACAGGTCTACATGCTAGCGAAAATGTTTTTATAGACCTAAATTATGTCGTTGAAAATAGACCAAAAAAATGTGATGATTTGAGGGAATTTGCTCAAAGAATGAAAATTGTACCTAATGTAACTTCTTTCTCACGAAGGTTGGGAGTTTTCTTAGACTTTCTTTTAAAAAAGCGTTTTAAAACTGAAGAGAATGAACAGGTCTACATGTTAGCGAAAATGTTTTATAGACCCAAAAAAGGTAATTGAAAATAGACCAAAAAAATGGAATGATTTTAGGGAATTTGCTTAAAGAAGGAACATTGTAACCAATGTAACTTTTTCCTTACGAAGGTTGGGAGTTTGATGACTTTCTTTTAAAAAAGCGTTTAAAACTAAAGAGAATGAACAGGTCTACATGTTAGCGAAAATGTTTTATAGACCCAAAATAGGTCGTTGAAAATAGACCAAAAATATGGAATAATTTGAGAGAATTTGGTCAAAGAATGAAAATTGTAGTAACTAATGTAGTTTTTTTCTCACGGAGGTTGGGAGTTTTCTTAGACTTTCTTTTAAAAAAGCGTTTAAAACTGAAGAGAATAAACAGGTCTACATGTTAGCGAAAATGTTTTATAGACCCAAAATAGGTCGTTGAAAATAGACCAAAAATATGGAATAATTTGAGAGAATTTGGTCAAAGAATGAAAATTGTAACTAATGTAACTTTTTTCTCACGGAGGTTGGGAGTTTTCTTAGACTTTCTTTTAAAAAAGCGTTTAAAACTGAAGAGAATGAACAGGTTTGCATGTTAGCGAAAATGTTTTATAGACCCAAAATAGGTCGTTGAAAATAGACCAAAAAAAATGGAATGATTTTAGGGAATTTGCTTAAAGAAGGAACATTGTAACCAATATAACTTTTTCTTTACGAAGGTTGGGAGTTTGATTAGACTTTCCTTTAAAAAGGCGTTTAAAACTGAAGAGAATGAACAGGTCTAGATGTTAGCGAAAATGTTTTTATAGACCGAAAAAAGGTAATTGAAAATAGACCAAAAAAATAGAATGATTTGAGGGAATTTGCTAAAAGAAGGAAAATTGTAACTAATGTAACTTTTTTCTCACGAAGGTTGGGAGTTTGACTAGACTTTCTTTTAAAAAAACGTTTAAAACTGAAGAGAATGAACAGGTCTACATGCAAGCGAAAATGTTTTTATAGACCTAAATTATGTCGTTGAAAATAGACCAAAAAAATGGGATGATTTGAGGGAATTTGCTTAAAGAATGAAAATTGTACCTAATGTAACTTCTTTCTCACGAAGGTTGGGAGTTTGATTAGACTTTCTTTTAAAAAAGCGTTTAAAACTGAAGAGAATAAACAGGTCTACATGTTAGCGAAAATGTTTTTATAGACCTAAATTATGTCGTTGAAAAAAGACCTTAAAAAATGGGATGATTTGAGGAAATTTGCTTAAAGAAGGAAAATTGTACCTAATGTAACTTTTTTCTCACGAAGGTTGGGAGTTTTCTTAGACTTTCTTTTAAAAAAGCGTTTAAAACTGAAGAGAATGAACAGGTCTACATGTTAGCGAAAATGTTTTATAGACCCAAATTAGGTCGTTGAAAATAGACCAAAAATATGGAATAATTTGAGAGAATTTGCTCAAAGAATGAAAATTGTAACTAATGTAACTTTTTCTCACGGAGGTTGGGGGTTTTCTTAGACTTTCTTTTAAAAAAGCGTTTAAAACTGAAGAGAATGAACAGGTCTACATGTTAGCGAAAATGTTTTATAGACACAAAATAGGTAATTGAAAAGAGACAAAAAACATGGAAAGATTTGAGGGAATTTGCTTAAAGAATAAAAATTGTAACTAATGTAACTTTTTTCTCACGGAGGTTGGGAGTTTGATTAGACTTTCTTTTAAAAAAGCGTTTAAAACTGAAGAGAATGAACAGGTCTACATGTTAGCGAAAATGTTTTTATAGACCGAAAATAGGTAATTGAAAATAGACCGAAAAATGGAATGATTTTAGGGAATTTGCTTAAAGAAGGAACATTGTAACCAATGTAACTTTTTCCTTACGAAGGTTGGGAGTTTGATTAGACTTTCTTTTAAAAAAGCGTTTAAAACTGAAAAGAATGAACAGGTCTACATGTTAGCGAAAATGTTTTATAGACCCAAAATAGGTCGTTGAAAATAGACCAAAAATATGGAATAATTTGAGAGAATTTGGTCAAAGAATGAAAATTGTAACTAATGTAACTTTTTTCTCACGGAGGTTGGGAGTTTTCTTAGACTTTCTTTTAAAAAAGCGTTTAAAACTGAAGAGAATAAACAGGTCCACATGTTAGCGAAAATGTTTCATAGACTTTCTAAAAAAGCGTTCAAAACAGAAAAAAATCAATTGATTTTTTCCGTGCCATCCCTGGAAAATTGTAACTAATGTAACTTTTTTCTCACGAAGGTCGGGAGTTTGATTAGACTTTCTTTTAAAAAAGCGTTTAAAACAGAAGAGAATGAACAGGTCTACATGTTAGCGAAAATGTTTTTATAGACCCAAAATAGGTCGTTGAAAATAGACCAAAAAAATGGAATGATTTGAGGGAATTTGCTTAAAGAAGGAACATTGTAACCAATGTAACTTTTTCCTCACGAAGGTTGGGAATTTGATTAGACTTTCTTTTAAAAATGCGTTTAAAAACTGAAGAGAATATGAACGGGTGTTACATGTTAGCGAAGATGTTTTTATAGACCTAAATTATCTCTTTAAAAATCGTTTAAAGAAGATGAGAATGAACAGGTCTACATGTTAAAGAATGAAAATTGTAACTAATGTAACTTTTTTCTCACGAAGGTTGGGAGTTTGATTAGACTTTCGTTTAAAAAAGCGTTTAAAACTGAAGAGAATGAACAGGTCTACATGTTAGCGAAAATGTTTTATAGACCCAAAATAGGTAGTTGAAAATAGACCAAAAATATGGAATAATTTGAGAGAATTTGGTCAAAGAATGAAAATTGTAACTAATGTAACTTTTTTCTCACGGAGGTTGGGAGTTTGATTATACTTTCTTTTAAAAAAGCGTATAAAACTGAAGAGAATGAACAGGTCTACATGTTAGCGAAAATGTTTTATAGACCCAAAAACAGATCGTTGAAAATAGACCAAAAATATGGAATAATTTGAGAGAATTTGCTCAAAGAATGAAAATTGTAACTAATGTAACTTTTTTCTCACGGAGGTTGGGAGTTTTCTTAGACTTTCTTTTAAAAAAGCGTTTAAAACTGAAGAGAATGAACAGGTCTACATGTTAGCGAAAATGTTTTATAGACCCAAAATGTCGTTGAAAATAGACCAAAAAAATGGAATGATTTTAGGGAATTTGCTTAAAGAAGGAACATTGTAACCAATGTAACTTTTTCCTTACGAAGGTTGGGAGTTTGATTAGACTTTCTTTTAAAAAAGCGTTTAAAACTGAAGAGAATGAACAGGTCTACATGTTAGCGAAAATGTTTTATAGACCCAAATTAGGTCGTTGAAAATAAACCACAAAAATGAAATGATTTGAGGGAATTTGCTTAATAAAGGAAAATTGTACCTAATGTAACTTCTTCGGAGGTTGGGGGTTTTCTTAGACTTTCTTTTAAAAAAGCGTTTAAAACTGAAGAGAATGAACAGGTCTACATGTTAGCGAAAATGTTTTATAGACCCAAAATAGGTCGTTGAAAATAGACCAAAAATATGGAATAATTTGAGAAAATTTGGTCAAAGAATGAAAATTGTAACTAATGTAACTTTTTTCTCACGGAGGTTGGGAGTTTTCTTAGACTTTCTTTTAAAAAAGCGTTTAAAACTGAAGAGAATGAACAGGTTTAAATGTTAGCGAAAATGTTTTATAGACACAAAATAGATAATTGAAAAGTGACAAAAAACATGGAATGATTTGAGTGAATTTGCTTAATGAATAAATGTAATGTAACTAATGTAACTTTTTTCTCACGAAGGTTGGGAGTTCGATTAGACTTTCTTTTAAAAAAGCGTTTAAACCTGAAGAGAAGAACAGGTCTAGATGTTAGCGAAAATGTTTTTATAGACCGAAAAAAGGTAATTGAAAATAGACCAAAAAAATAGAATGATTTGAGGGAATTTGCTTAAAGAAGGAAAATTGTAACTAATGTAACCTTTTTCTCTCGAAGGTTGGGAGTTTGGTTAGACTTCCTTTTAAAAAAGCGTTTAAAACTGAAGAGAATGAACAGGTCTACATGCTAGCGAAAATGTTTTTATAGACCTAAATTATGTCGTTGAAAATAGACCAAAAAAATGTGATGATTTGAGGGAATTTGCTCAAAGAATGAAAATTGTACCTAATGTAACTTTTTTCTCACGAAGGTTGGGAGTTTGACTAGACTTTCTTTTAAAAAAGCGTGTTAAACTGAAGAGAATGAACAGGTCTACATGTTACCGAAAAATCTTTATAGCTTGAGTAAAAAGGTAATTTGAAGTGACAAAAAAACAATCCATTAATTGCTGAAATGATTAAAGAATAAAAAGTAGCAACTAATGTAACTTTTCTCATGAAGGTTGGGAGTTTTCTTGAGCTTTCTTTAAAAAAGCGTTTAAAACTGAAGAGAATGAACAAGATATATTAGCAGAAGTGTTTTTTATAGACCGAAAAGTGGTTGAAAATAGACCAAAAAAATGGAATGATTTTAGGGAATTTGCTTAAAGAAGGAACATTGTAACCAATGTAACTTTTTCCTTACGAAGGTTGGGAGTTTGATTAGACTTTCTTTTAAAAAAGCTTTTAAAACTGAAGAGAATGAACAGGTCTACATGTTAGCGAAAATGTTTTATAGACCCAAATTAGGTCGTTGAAAATAGACCAAAAATATGGAATAATTTGAGAGAATTTGGTCAAAGAATGAAAATTGTAACTAATGTAACTTTTTTCTCACGGAGGTTGGGAGTTTTCTTAGACTTTCTTTTAAAAAAGCGTTTAAAACTGAAGAGAATAAACAGGTCTACATGTTAGCGAAAATGTTTTATAGACCCAAAATAGGTCGTTGAAAATAGACCAAAAATATGGAATAATTTGAGAGAATTTGGTCAAAGAATGAAAATTGTAACTAATGTAACTTTTTTCTCACGGAGGTTGGGAGTTTGATTAGACTTTCCTTTAATCAACCGTTTAAAACTGAAAATGAACAGGTTTGCATGTTAGCGAAAATGTTTTTATAGACCAAAAATAGGTCGTTGAAAATAGACCAAAAAAATGGAATGATTTGAGGGAATTTGCTTAAAGAAGGAACATTGTAACCAATGTAACTTTTTCCTCACGAAGGTTGGGAGTTTGATTAGACTTTTTTAAAAAGGCGTTTAAAACTGAAGAGAATGAACAGGTCTAGATGTTAGCGAAAATGTTTTTATAGACCGAAAAAAGGTAATTGAAAATAGACCAAAAAAATAGAATGATTTGAGGGAATTTGCTTAAAGAATGAAAATTGTAACTAATGTAACTTTTTTCTCACGAAGGTTGGGAGTTTGATTAGACTTTCTTTTAAAAAAGCGTTTAAAACTGAAGAGAATGAACAGGTCTACATGTTAGCGAAAATGTTTTATAGACCTAAATTATGTCGTTGAAAATAGACCAAAAAAATGGGATGATTTGAGGAAATTTGCTTAAAGAAGGAAAATTGTAACCTAATGTAACTTCTTTCTCACGAAGGTTGGGAGTTTGATTAGACTTTCTTTTAAAAGCGTTTAAAACTGAAGAGAATAAACAGGTCTACATGTTAGCGAAAATGTTTATAGACCTAAATTATGTCGTTGAAAAAAGACCTTAAAAAATGGGATGATTTGAGGAAATTTGTAAAGAAGGAAAATTGTACTAATGTAACTTTCTACAAGAAGATTTGGGAAGTTTTCTTGAACTTTCTTTTAAAAACTGAACACAAAACTGAAGAGAATAAAAGAAAGTCTATATTAGCAAAATGTTTTATATGAACCCAAATTAGGTCATGTTGAAAATAGACCAAAAATAATGGAATAATTTGAGAGAATTTGCTCAAAAAGAATAGAAAATTCATAACTAATACCCAACTTTTTTTCTCACACGGAGGTTGGGGGTTTTCTTAGACTTTCTTAACACAAAAAACGTTTAAAACTGAGAGAATGAGCAGGTCTACATGTTAGAAAATGTTTTATAGACACAAAATAGGTAATTGAAAAGTGACAAAAAACATGGAATGATTTGAGGTTGCTTAAAGAATGAAAATTGTAACTAATGTAACTTTTTCTCACGGAGGTTGGGAGTTTGATTAGACTTTCTTTTAAAAAAACACGTTTAAAACTGAAGAGAATGAACAGGTCTACATGTTAGCGAAAATGTTTTTAATAAATTAGGTCGTTGAAAATAGACCAAAAATATGGAATAATTTGTAATTTGCTTAAAGAATAAAAATTGTAACTAATGTAACTTTTTCTCACGGAGGTTGGGAGTTTGATTAGACTTTCTTTTAAAAAAGCGTTTAAAACTGAAGAGAATGAACAGGTCTACATGTTAGCGAAAATGTTTTATAGACCCAAATTAGGTCGTTGAAAATAGACCAAAAATATGGAATAATTTGAGAGAATTTGCTCAAAGAATGAAAATTGTAACTAATGTAACTTTTTTCTCACGAAGGTTGGGAGTTCGATTAGACTTTCCTTTAAAAAAGCGTTTAAAACTAAAAAGAATGAACAAGTCTACATGTTAGCGAAAATGTTTTATAGACCGAAAAAAGGTAATTGAAAATGGAAGAAAAAAAATGGAATGATTTTAGGGAATTTGCTTAAAGAAGGAAAATTTTACCTAATGTAACTTCTTTCTCACGAAGGTTGGGAGTTTTCTTAGACTTTCTTTTAAAAATGCGTTTAAAATTGAAGAGAATGAACAGGTCTACATGTTAGCGAATATGTTTTTATAGACCCAAAATAGGTAATTGAAAAGTGACAAAAAACATGGAATGATTTGAGGGAATTTTCTTAAAGAATGAAAATTGTACCTAATGTAACTTTTTTCTCACGAAGGTTGGGAGTTTTCTTAGACTTTCTTTTAAAAAAGCGTTTAAAACTGAAGAGAATGAACAGGTCTACATGTTAGCGAAAATGTTTTATAGACCCAAAATAGGTCGTTGAAAATAGACCAAAAATATGGAATAATTTGAGAGAATTTGGTCAAAGAATGAAAATTGTAACTAATGTAACTTTTTTCTCACGGAGGTTGGGAGTTTTCTTAGACTTTCTTTTAAAAAAGCGTTTAAAACTGAAGAGAATAAACAGGTCCACATGTTAGCGAAAATGTTTCATAGACCCAAATTATGTCGTTGAAAAAAACCCAAAAAAATGGGATGATTTGAGGAAATTTGCTTAAAGAAGGAAAATTGTACCTAATGTAACTTTTTTCTCACGAAGGTTGGGAGTTTTCTTAGACTTTCTTTTAAAAAAGCGTTTAAAACTAAAGAGAATGAACAGGTCTACATGTTAGCGAAAATGTTTTATAGACCCAAAATAGGTCGTTGAAAATAGACCAAAAATATGGAATAATTTGAGAGAATTTGGTCAAAGAATGAAAATTGTAACTAATGTAACTTTTTTCTCACGGAGGTTGGGAGTTTTCTTAGACTTTCTTTTAAAAAAGCGTTTAAAACTGAAGAGAATGAACAGGTCTACATGTTAGCGAAAATGTTTTATAGACCCAAAATAGGTCGTTGAAAATAGACCAAAAAAATGGAATGATTTTAGGGAATTTGCTTAAAGAAGGAACATTGTAACCAATGTAACTTTTTCCTTACGAAGGTTGGGAGTTTGATTAGACTTTCTTTTAAAAAAGCTTTTAAAACTGAAGAGAATGAACAGGTCTACATGTTAGCGAAAATGTTTTTATAGACCTAAATTATGTCGTTGGAAATAGAAAAAAAATGGGATGATTTGAGGCAATTTGCTTAAAGAATGAAAATTGTACCTAATGTAACTTTTTTCTCACGAAGGTTGGGAGTTTGATTAGACTTTCTTTTAAAAAAGCGTTTAAAACTGAAGAGAATGAACAGGTCTACATGTTAGGGAAAATGTTTTATAGACCCAAAATAGGTAGTTGAAAATAGACCAAAAATATGGAATAATTTGAGAGAATTTGGTCAAAGAATGAAAATTGTAACTAATGTAACATTTTTCTCACGGAGGTTGGGAGTTTGATTATACTTTCTTTTAAAAAAGCGTTTAAAACTGAAGAGAATGAACAGGTCTACATGTTAGCGAAAATGTTTCATAGACCCAAAATAGGTCGTTGAAAATAGACCAAAAATATGGAATAATTTGTAAGAATTTGGTCAAAGAATGAAAATTGTAACTAATGTAACTTTTTTCTCACGGAGGTTGGGAGTTTTCTTAGACTTTCTTTTAAAAAAGCGTTTAAAACCAGAGAGAATGAATAAGGTTTATGTTAGCAAAAAAATGTTTTTATAGACCCAAAATAGGTCGTTGAAAATAGACCAAAAAAAAATGGAATGATTTTAGGGAATTTGCTTAAAGAAGGAACATAACCAATGTAACTTTTTCCTCACGAAGGTTGGGAGTTTTATTAGACTTTCTTTTAAAAAGGCGTTTAAAACTGAAGAGAATGAACAGGTCTACATGTTAGCGAAAATGTTTTTATAGACCTAAATTATGTCGTTGAAAATAGACCAAAAAAATGGGATGATTTGAGGGAATTTGCTTAAAGAATAATTGTACCTAATGTAACTTTTTTCTCACGAAGGTTGGGAGTTTTCTTAGACTTTCTTTTAAAAAAGCGTTTAAAACTGAAGAGAATGAACAGGTTTACATGTTAGCGAAAATGTTTTATAGACACAAAATAGATAATTGAAAAGTGACAAAAAACATGGAATGATTTGAGTGAATTTGCTTAAAGAATAAATGTAATGTAACTAATGTAACTTTTTTCTCACGAAGGTTGGGAGTTCGATTAGACTTTCTTTTAAAAAAGCGTTTAAACCTGAAGAGAAT
>JABUQX010146017.1:20000-25000 GCA_015478945.1 Trachelipus rathkii
ACTATATATATATATATATACTTATATATATATATATATATATATATATATATATATATATATATATATATAACATACATATATATATATATATATATATATATATATATATATATATATATATATATAGGGATTTAGTAGAGGATGCAGCATCTTAAGTGACAAAAATCACCCTACACTGGGCATATATGGGTGGTATATGGTACTCCATTATAATATAATGAGATGGTTCTACTTTCGCGCTCTTCTTCACATTCTTCTTTTCACAGTAGTAGACTCTGCTTTATTCACATTCTATAAACACTTTACAACAATACACGTTTTAAGAATTATTCACTCCGACGGATCTGCAGATAACTCTCCTTCTGAAAGGCCAATCTCTTTGGCCTCCTTTTTCATCAATTTTACACCTTGAACGATTCTAAAAGAAAAATTACAAGCTACTCATTCTCTGTCCCTTGTCTCTACCTGCGATTACACTTGATGGAACCTTGTGAGGATTACAGAATCCATGAACGTCCGAAAGAGGTGAGTGAATTACTGGATGGCTCTACATGTTTACAGGTTCAGGGGTATGCTTCTGAGCTGGCGCCTGTCCTTTCAACTCTACACTCTATGCCTTAATACTAATTCTTTTCCTCAATGCTGAAATTGCATATTTTCAGCCGATCAGGGTAGCCGTTCTGATCTTCAAAGTTTAAACTATTGTCCCACTCTCACTTGTATTCTGTTTAAAATCTTTTGACCTGCTCATAACTCTCATTTCACAGGATCATGCAGAGTCTCACATTACTGTTTCTTATCATCAGGTATGGCTTTCGCCGCTCAAGGTCAACTAATTTGACATACTTTTCCTATCTTGACTTATAGGGTCTTTCTGCCCAAAGGGAATATGTAGGTGCTTGTGTGGTGGTGCTTAACATATCAGAAGGGTTTGGGCAGAGATGGCGCTGATGCAGCACCACCCTGGCTCCCTTTGCCTTTGGAGTTTCCTCCTTCTCTTTTCTTACTCTTGTCTAAGCTCTTTCTCTCTCTCTCTCCAAATCTGGCCACCCTGCTGCCTTGTTCTTCGCTTTCCTGTTAATTGTTAGAGGTTCCTCAAGGTTCTGTTTTATCTCCAACTTTATTCTTACTATTCATCAACGATCTCTTCAGCTGTATTCCTAACTGTTCACTCTTACGTCGACGACTCAACTCTCCATTCTTCCACTCATTTTAAATCTGCTCCCTATTTTGCATCTAGAATTGCCTTCTGTCTACAACTTTCCGATTCTATTCTTGAGGATCTGGATAGGATTTCCCGTGTGGGGTCTGACAACCTTGTGATTCAATAACTTTAAAACTCAACTGCTGCATCTTTCCTCTCAAAACGCTTCCAACTTACTCTTCCCTTCGACGCTTCTAACGTCTCATCACCTGTGTGAGCAACATAACACGATTCTTGACCTGAACATAAAAAATAAATTGTCTTGGAAACCTCATATGACAACGGAACTGGGAGTTCTGTTTAGGCTGCGGGATTTTTTTTTCTGCACAGCTACTCCAGTTATATAAGGGCCTTATCCGCCCTTGTTTGAACTGCTGTTCTCACATTTGTGGGAACTCTGGACTTCATCCGTCTTTTGGATAGGGTTTTAGTCTAAGGCTAGAGACTGATAGAAACTGTCCTCAACTTTCAAACTCCCTGGACCCTCTATCTCTTTCAGCTGCAACTTTGGCGCACTATCTCTTTCTATAGGTACTATAACGGATGCTCGAGGGAGTTGACCTCTTGTATTCCACCACCATTTCGTCTCCCTCACTGTAGCACAAGGGGTGTCTTACTCTCGCATGAATTTTGTGTGAGAGAGGATTAGAAAACTCCAGAATCGCTCGTTGCTGTGCCTCACTGCTAAGCCGCTTCTGTTCATAGGAACTTCTTGCCGTAATCGATTCTCGACATGTTTAATCTTTCTCTCTCTACTACAGCCCTTATCTGCGCCCACAGAAATTTACAATGGGGTTTGGAAGCTTGGTTTCACAGAGACCCTCTTAACCATTCATTTATTTACAGGCAAAAGAATTACTTTAAAGCATATGTAAAGTATATATATATATATATATATATATATATATATATATATATATATATATATATATATATTTAACTTTTCTTCAAATTTATCCATTTATTAATAACACATTTTACCTATATATACTTTCATACATTAATTATTTAGTGTATTTTTATAATTTTTTCTTTGCTTTTTTTGCTGTCGTTGTCTGCCGAGTTCTAGCCACCTAGGGCCACCCTATTTTCTGCCGCCCTAGGCATTTGCACCTAGTTTGTATAATGATTAAGGGACCTCTCACAGTGGTGGGTTTCCATCATTCTGGTGAAGCCCCCTCCCTTTAAGAAATTTTCTTACGTGGTAGGTGACAATCTGAAAATAAATATAAAAAAACAACACAATTAGCCTGAGAAGCCAAGAAGGGGCACCAAAAATATCTCTCATCCACCACTTGTCTCAGTTACGGCTGACTTCTTCCACCAGAAAATACTTCTGCTGCACCTACTTCTAATTTATTTCTGCAACATTCTCTGTTTTCTCTCTAACTTCCACTTTGTTGAACATCACCTTTCCTCCTCCTCTAGAAATCATCTTTTTTCTTAACTCGAGATTCTCAGGTTCTTGTTAGCAAATTCTACTGTTTTTCTATTCTTTCTTCCACTCTTCTTTTCTTAGTAATCAACTAAACATTAGCAGGTGACTTCAATATTCACACCATCATTAACTACCTATATTCAAAGGATACAGTTGTGAACTTACCTACAATTTCTTTATACAGAATAACCTCTAGCTGGGTCTTTTCTTAACTTCTAATCCTTTTCCTTATTCTGTTAAATTCTTTCCTTGTCTGTTTTCCCATGATCATCTTATCTCTGTATCCTGTTCATTCTCTTCAAGTCTTCCACAGGAAAGACTCCCGCCTCCCGCAGGAGGTCTGACATTGATACTTCTTTGAGCTCCAATCAGATAACTTCTACGATGGGAGGGGTTCATCGGAGGTTACCAGGAGCACTAACCGAAGCATAGGTGTAAATTTCCCCTTCTACTAAAATTAATAAACCTTGGATTAACTCTGCTTCTTCAGGGACTCCTTCAAGAGTTTTCGTCGTCTTCAAAATTCTGAAACTCATTTATACTAAATATCGTAATTTCTTATACAGATATTACCTCTCTCTCTCTCTCTCTCTCTCTCTCTCTCTCTCTCTCTCTCTCTTCTCTCCTCCTCTCTCTCTCTCTCTCTCTCTCTCTCTCTCTCTCTCTCTCTCTCACCATCTGCTCTCTCTCTCTCTCTCGAGAGTCAAACAGATCTGATGGTTTCTCTGTGGTTCTTAGAGCTTCATGCTTCGGATTGCACTCCTCAGGGAGGTATTTCGTTTTTTGATAAGCTTAGCAACATTTCCTTCCTACTGGGAGGCTTGCAGCTTATTCAGCCATTTACATTCACCTTCTAACAATTGAAGGATCGTTGATTCCTCTCCCTAAACTTTGTGCATCTAAAATGTTGAGTGTTCTGAGTGGCTCTTTGCTAACTTTATAGCCACGTCAAGTTAATTTGCTCACTAGAATTTGCTAAATTTTGGAGCACCATACCACCCTCAAACCAGTGCCACACTTTCACACCACCACCGCACACTTTGCCACAGTACAATGCCAAAATTGGGTTGGTCAACCCTATTTCAACCCACAGCCCTTGAAATCTATCAACTTTTTAACACTAATAATTCAGTATTACAGTTAGGAGTTTAGAAGAAAGGGTGGATTTTTCTCTCAAAACTTCTGTAAAAGTATTCTTGACAAAGCTCATGCATTTGGATGTGCCTTTTAAAACTGTAATTAAAATAAACATCTTAAGTTGTAATTATAAGTTAGAGGGTTAACAATAACTATTTGAGTGGAAACTGGGTCTTCATAGATTTTTCAACCTACCTAAATAAGACAAGTTATTGAACATAAGATAAAATCAAAGATATAATATACAACAGCCTCAATTTCGCTGAGTCATTGACAACAAAAAGAAAATATATTGTTATAAACATAACCACACTGCACTCGCCAGTTGTCAAATTATCGTTATAATTTAACAATCTTGCGCGTGCAGCTACATATTTATAACAACATATTTATTCTGATTCATTAATAGCTTTGCAAAGCTTCTGCTGCAGAAATCCATTTTACAGCGGAGAGCTCTATAAAAGTCAGTCTGATTTGGCACACAACAGTATTCAATAATGGTGCATATTTATCTTTATCGTGGTTTGAAGAACAATCCATTTTTAATTGCTCAATAGTTTTTGTTGGACGCTGTAAAATTTAAAAATTTGATGCTTGTGGCAAATATTTTAAGGTTTACCAGGTTTCTCTCGTTACCTTTAATATATTGCTGACCCCCTTTCAAGCCTACTATTAGACATATTATAATATACAAGACCTATTTGGCAATCATGTATTTGTAATTCACTTTTTATGCATAGCTTAGCTGTAGGGAATCATTACAAGAGATTTATAAAAAAGACATAATAGGGTTTACTAACAAAAAAGGTAGATTCTACAAAATCATTTCAATATGAGATATAAAAACATCTTAAATTATTTAAGCAGAACCCTGAAAATTTGGAGAATAAACCTAAACTGGACAGTTAACTACAAGGAACAATAAAATATTGTACTAGTGGAGGTCATTCCATTAAAAGATCATATATCATTTTATAAAAATTAAAATAAAATAAAATACTTGTGATGCTACCTTGAGAGACTAACCAATCCATTTCAATAGTCTCAGCACCAGTTCGATCTTGTTTTACCTGTATTTTAATATTAGTTTTACCTGTGTTTTCCTATTTTCCCAAGTGAAAGGGTTAGGAGGAAAACTAATTTTAATTGATTCAAAAAATATTCAACTTATATTATTAGTATTTCATTACTAACTTTGCATTTCAGTTAAACGGTATA
>JABUQX010146017.1:27500-29595 GCA_015478945.1 Trachelipus rathkii
TTTCCCTGTCCTTTCCTTATTTTGAAAGTTTCATTTTTCTAGTGATATTTCCTTTAATGGATCAGGATTGTCATCCTATTTTAAAGAGCTTCTTGATCAGCGAGCACTATGCTTCTTCTGCATAGAATTTCATGATACTTTTCTATTCTTATATTATCCTTCTTTCTCTTGTTAATCTTTCTGTTCCACACTTGTAAGCAATGCACATTTTTATTCATGTACGAAACCAATATAGTTTGGAGCACTTTCTTGTCTTATAATTTCTTATTATCTTTGATTGAATGCTCTCAAATGACTTGCATCGCGTAGCATGAAAACCAATAATCTGGAAGGTTAACTGGTTTCATTCTTAGGGCTCTTTCGTCGGTCTTGTGTGGACGCTGGCTATTTATGCCATATTTCTACTATATATATATATATATATATATATATATATATATATATGCTATATATATATAACCATATATTCTATATATATATATATATATATATATATATATACTGGGCAACGATGTCGGTCATTTCTTTGACAGCTTCAACTTCTGCGCTGGATTAATTATTTTAGAATAAAATTCGGCACCGACTCCGGCTCAGATTACCGATAAGGTTCTAGACCGATTTATTTTTATAATAAAGAATATTTTTTTTTTGGATCAGTGTCCGACTTAGACTCCATAAAAAAAATATATATTTCCTGCTCTGGAAGCCACAGCCCATACAACGACTCCGCGATTTATATATATATATATATATATATATATATATATATATATATATATATATATATATATATATATTATATATATACAGTATATTATATATATATATATATATATACATATATATATATATATTTATATATATTACACGATGTCACTATTCACGGGCCAGGCCCTTTTCAAAAGGAGGAGGCAAAAAAACAAAAAACAAACAAAAGAAAAGTAGACCCACCCAGTCCCTTGCCTAACGAAACTCCCTCAGGTGGGAGCAAACGTGAGAAATAAAGAGAGAAAGATTGAATACTGCAGAAAAAAATAGATAAAAGCAAGGAGTTCCACAAAACAGATGTGACTGCAAAGAAGGAGGCACCACAACGAGTGATCCTTGAGTCTCCAATATTCATACAATATTTATTTATATTTTACAATATTTATACAATAAAATTTATGTGAGAGTAAGGCACCTCTTGTGTTACGAGATTGACGCAGTGGTGGAGGAATGCGAGAGGTCAATTCTCTCTAGCATCTGCCGTTGTAATAAATATAGAAAAGAGATAGGGCGCCAATGTCACGTCGCAGAGAAAAATGGTCAAGGGAGTCAGAAAGTATGAGAATGTTCATAAGTCTCTTAGCCTTAAACTCAACTTTACCCAAAAGTGGGTGGAACCGATTCCCCCCCAAATGTGAGAACAGTATTCCATACTGGGGAGAATAAAGCCCTTTTATAACTGGAGTAACTGAGCAGAAGAAAGAAATTCATTCAATCTAAAACATAATTCCCAGCTTCTTTGGGGTCATTTTAGCAACCGATGTGAAATGAGGTCTAAAAGACTATTTATGTTCTGTCCAAGAATGTTTATGCTGTTTACAGGTGAGACATGATAGGGCCGTCGAAGGGGATGGGAAAATTGGGAGGTGTTATATATATATATATATATATATATATATATATATATATATATATATATATATATATATATATATATATATATATATATATAACTGCTATATATATATATATATACCAGAGGCGACTCCTATACTCGTGCTGCTCGTGCTTAGCACGAGTTAACATTATAGAAACGATCGATCTTTCAAATTTCAAAATGTTACGATAAAATTCTCTTATTTTTTGCGAAATTGGTCAAATGAATGAAAATATTACATAATAAATATAAAGATTAGATATGTAAAAAATTTAAACAAAAAGATGTAAGAATCATCGCGATTGAATAATGCTATATTTCAATCAATTAAAAAAAGAAAACTCTTCGTGCTCGAATGAAATATTGGAGATTGTGTGTGTGTATAAAACTGTTAAAGTATAAACTGTTTATGTTGTTGCCTTTGAATCTCTTAGTCACATTTTCTATGTT
>JABUQX010146018.1:5000-20000 GCA_015478945.1 Trachelipus rathkii
AGCTCTTACTGAGCAAAGAACCATTATTCTTAGCGATGCACTTGAAAAAGCTTTAGGAGTTGAAACCCTCCAGTCACATTAATAAGAAATGGGTCCCTTCTTGTTCAAGCTACTACCCGGAATCAAAGTTCCATCTTGTCATCCTTAACGTCTCTCGGAAACCTCCTTCTTATTTCTACTCCTGATAACATTAGAAACACATCGAAAGGCATTATTTATTCTTTAGAACATAAAAACGAAGATATTTCTGTCACTTTAAGGAATCTACAGCAGAAAAGATTTCCCTTTACAAACGTTTATAGATTTCCCCCTCGTCCGGACACACCTGATACCCCAAATCCTCGTTTACTGTTGACCTTTAGTACCCCTTATCCACCTTCAAAGGTGAAAATAGGGTTTACAAGCTACAGTGTTCGTACGTTTATTCCCCGACCCAGATGTTGCTTTAAATGCCAACGGTTTGGTCATCCCTGAAAATACTGTAGGGGACCGCATGACATATGCCCAGTCTGCGAAGAATTTTACATTCCTTGTGAAAACACACCACACTGCAAAAACTGTGGAGGACCCCACAGTGTCTCTTCCTTAAAATGCCCTTCTTACCTGTTTGAACAGGAAGTTTTAGAGTTATGTACCATACAAAAATTGAGCAAGAGAGATGCCATACACCAGCTCAAAGACAAATATCCTACAAGACAAAGGCAATCTTATGCTACAATTGTAGCAGCCCCCCCTCCTGCCTCTGCTTGTTAATCCACAGACACAACTCTATTCCAGTGGAACTCTTCCCCTAAATTCTAGTCAAACTCAAGCAGTTATTGCAACATGCCCGGCAGCATTGCCTCTACTGCCGACTTCTCAAATAATCCGAAAGCAGCCTTGATCCAATCTCCTTTACAAAATGCCATTAACAACCCTACTCCGAGTATTAGTTTTCAACCAGCAAACAATGAAACAAAGTTGGTTCATCCAATACAAAGCTTGGAGAGCATTTCCTGCCAAGACACTCTGTCCTATACCCTCCCGATGAGTTTGCCAAACTCACGTAAGAGGCCTGCATCTATGTCCCCTAATCTGTCTCCCACCATTATTCATTTTCCTGAAAAAGTGTTCCTAAACACAAAAAAAAAAAATTTAATCACCAAACTAAAGATTATTTGCTAAAATACAAAACATCCGAATTTCTAAAGCTAAACACACTAACCTCAGATGTAAAAAATGCAATTCAGAAGAGACCTCGTCATAAGTCTACTCCTAAGACAAATGCAGCGACTTATTGTAGATTTTACCCAAACAATCACAGCTATTGAACAACCCACCAACCAATTCTCTGATAGCTTGCAGGATTATTTCAGCTCTTCCGAATCCTCCTATAACTCTTCCGAATTTCCTACCTCAGCACTCCCTAAAGGATTCTATGCCTTAGTGGATGAAATGGATTATAGTTCCCAAATAGAGCTTGACGTCACTCTCTCTCTCTCATCTCTCTCATCTCTCTTCTCTCTCTCTCTCTCTCTCTCTCTCTCTCTCTCTCTCTCTCTCTCTCTCTCTCTCTCTCTCTCTCTCTCTCTCTCTCTCTAATGTTTTTTGCTCTTCCTAGAGAAATGCATGGAAAACCGTTCAACGCAAACAACGCAAGCGCTCCAAGAGTTCTAAATCTGTTGGTGGCAGGAAAGGGGACCCAGAGGTTCCCCATCTTAACCCAAATTGTCCAGTTTTCCAAAATCACCCACCTGATAGCTCACTGACAAAGTCTCTAGCGTCAGACCTCCGTAACCCAACGGATCCCATATTGGATCCCAATATTGCAACTCCAACTTCTTTGCAAAAAAAGTGACACTCTTCCGGTGTTACCTTCTTACACTGCCTGCATGGAAACAATGCCATATTCTCCACCCTTTTCTGAATCTGCTTGCTTGGCAGATGCCGATATCTCTTCATTTCCAAAACATGAGCATTTAGGCTGCTCTTCCAATGGCCAACCAAGTCCATGGTATAAGATGGACATGGTTGAACTCGATTTACTTCTCATACATGGCGAAGCCCCTCCACCAAATACCACTGAAAGCTCTCCCCAAAATCGGTCGTACCACCTTCCTTCAATGGAATTGTCTTGGCTAATTTCGAAGAGCTTGTTCAACTTATAAAAACATTTACACCAAAGTGCATATATTTGCAGGAACTTCGACTGTCATCGCGACTTCTTCCAACCGTCGGAATATAAATCGCTGCTAACTTCTATAGAAAAAGGTGACAATGATAGGGGAGGTGCAGGAATGCTTATTCAAAAATCTGTCCTCTATTCTCCAGTTCCTCTGCAAACTAAACTTCATGCAGTGACAGCACGAATTCACCTGCCTACTGACCTTCCTGTCTGCTTGATCTATTTGGCTCAGAGTAGTGAATTTCCTAAAGACTTAACTGATCTTTTTGAGCAGCTCCCTTCTCCGGTTGTTATACTTGGCGACTTCAACCTTCGCCACCCATTATGGGGAGGCTCTGTCACCTCATATAATTCTAAAATCCTTGTAGATCTTCTAACACCCTTTTCCCTAGGATGCCTTACCACAGACTCCCTTCATAGGACCATTTAGATACATGCTCTTCTTCCTGTATCGATATTTCCTCCTGCTCTCATTCTCTTATGGATCGCTTTACCTGATCCCGCTTTGATTATTTATACAGCAGTGACCATTACCCAGTACCCTTAAAAGAACTTTCAACCAGCCCAATGTTAAACCTAATTAAATCTGGCGTTATGTCCGAGCGGAATTGGCTCCTTTTCATCAAATAATAATTATCCCACTTTCCCTCTTCAATCAACAAGTTATCATTACAGCAACTTGTATTTCGCGATATTCCGCAAGTAGGGGTTCGGCAACCCCTTGGTAGTCATAAGTGTGCACAAACTAACTGGGATAAGAAAAAACTCTAGAGGCAATACAAAAAGATACGCACCACCCCAAAACACGATTATTTTTAAAACAGCTGCGGCGAGATCTCGTCGAATTAATCGCCAAACACGTAAGCAATACTTTCGAACTTATACTTCGACTGTCAATTCCACAACTCCCCTTTCTTCAGTGTGGAAAGTTGTACAGAAAATATCTCGCCGCTCCAACAACTCTTCACCCACAGTTCTCCATTATGGGCCTGATATAACCGATACGATCTCTGCTCCTGCAGCTGTTGCAGATTCATTTGGTTATAGTTTTGCTAGCCACTCGAACGTTTTCCGCTATCCTGAATGTTTCAAAAACTTAGAATTAACACTACACAGCCAGACTTTTTAACAACGAAAGGGGAAGATAATACCTATAACCGTCTTTTTACACTTGCAAACTATCAAACAGCACTGGCGAAAAATAAAGATGGTGCCCTTGGCCAAGTCTTGATATCGCACATAATGCTCCGTCATATTCACCCCTCTGCTTTAGCGTTCTTGCTGGATCTGTATAACAGAATCTGGATCGAATCTTCTTTTCCATCTATTTGGACTACAGCTTTTGTCATCCTTATTCCCAAACCTGGAAAAGATTCAAAGTTGGCGGATAACCAATGACCCAATTTATCTGATCTGTCATACTTGCCAATTTATGGGAAAATTCTTTTAGGCCGCCTTTTCCCTGTTCTTGAGATTTGCTATATTTTTCTAAACTTCCAGTTAGGTTTCCCCAAAAACCATTCGACCGCGGACTCCTTGTTAAAACTGAATCATGATATCCGGGAAGCCTTCTCAACTGGTGGGATAGTTCTTGGTGTTTTGTTTACCTTAACAAGCTTATGACATAACGGGGAAAACTGGGGTTTTCCTTAAACTCCACTCGCTCGGTTTCAGAGGACAGCTCCCTCTCTTTATTAAATGCCTTCTGTCAGACAGATCCAAGTGGATTATTATTAGCTCTCGGATTCAAAGCCATCTTTACTTCTATCCCACTATGGTCAATTTTTCTCTCTCTGTTGATGACCGGGCGCTGTATATTGCTGGTGACAGGCTGCCATTTCTTGAAAGGTAATTTCAACAAGCTATTGAGAATATTTCACAATGGGTAATTCACATATCTTCCATTTCTCACCGACCAAAACCTCATCAGAACTGTTTAGGAGAAAAGGGAGTCGAAGAACCTGCCACCTTCCTACCGCGAACCTAACCTTATATAGTTAACCCTTACCTGTAACTTCACAAGTCAAATTTAAAGAACTCATTTAAGATGACCACCTAACATACAATTAAACTCCTTGTCATCGCGTGCTTGACCTATTACGTTGTCTCGCCTCAAAATCTTGGGGTACTGATCGCAAGTTTCTTTTACCTCTCCACACCTCCATCCATAATCCTATCGAAATTGGACTATGGCTGCGTAGTATATGGTCATACCTCCGCAACTCTACTACACCTGTTAGATTCCATTGAAACGAGGCGATCCGTATCTCCACTGGAGCCTTCCTTACATTTTCACTTCCTTTCTCTTATTAAAAACAAAAAACTTATTTCAAAAGTTTTCTTTAAATTATTAATTTGTTTATATAGTTGCATTTTAGAACTTAGAAGTGAAAGTGTTTATTTTCTTAATATTTTTAAACTCAATTAAAATTTAGCAGATGATAACATGTTTGCATTAAATATTTATAATTTTTATAACAGATAACAGGTTCTTGAAACAAATATACAATTTAACATATTTATTTTAAAATACATATATTATATTATATTATATTATATTATATTATATTATATTATATTATATTATATTATATTATATTATATTATATTATATTATATTATATTATATTATATTATATTATATTATATTATATTATGCAATATTTCAATATAGTACATACGCGTCATATGTTATACTGATAACCAATTTTCCACATCAGATTTTCTTACTAACTTCGAAAACGGCTTGTTGAGCAAAATCCTTTGCCGCATGTTCAAAAGCCCCAGATTTACTTTTGGTTGTCGCTGTTTTGGAAATAAATTTACGTTGGAAATTATATGCGTAAAGATAATTCAAATTCTCAAATGTTCATTCAATTTATGAACAATACATTTATGGGTTTTTATAATATATAAATTATACCCTACAATACTAATTACATCTATTTAAGTAAGAAAACTATTCACTGCTCTGAAAGGGGGACTGCTAGGTGGGTGGAAAGAGTAGTTTTCTTCAAACACCCAATAATTAATTTAGACAGAATATTTTAACCCTTACAGTATGGATAAATAACAAATAATAACAACTAATTAACAATAATAGTAATAATTTTGATAAATTAATTAGATTAATAATCACAAGTCTGAAGTAGAATACTAGCCATAATAAAGTAATAATAATAATAATAATAATAATAATAATAATAATAATAATAATAATAATAATAATAATAATAATAATAATAATAATAATAATAATAATAATAATAATAATAATAATAATAATAATAATAATAATAATAATAATAATAAAATAATAATAATAATAATAATAATAATAATAATAATAATAATAATAATAATAATAATAATAATAATAATAATAAAAATAATAATAATAATAATAATAATAATAATAATAATAATAATAATAATAATAATAATAATAATAATAATAATAATAATAATAATAATAATAATAATAATAATAATAATAATAATAATAAAAATAATAATAATAATAATAATAATAATAATAATAATAATAATAATAATAATAATAATAATAATAATAATAATAATAATAATAATAATAATAATAATAATAATAATAATAATAATAATAATAATAATAATAATAACAACAATAATAATATTTTTTAAGTGGATTTACAGGGACCTCCACAACACACAAGAATGCGGCTATACCGTGTTAGTAAACTAACGACAGGGGAAACCCCTAACCGAAAGAAATGGGAGCAAGGATGAGATGGTTAAACCTTATACAAGATGCTCAGTTCTAATAGAAAGGCAAAAACATGATCGCTACGAAAGTTAGAAGATTCGAATAAGATGTACTGAAGGCGAGGCTGAAGAGATATAGTGAGCACATGAGGGAAGAACTTGCTTCTAAGGGTCGGGATGGCCTCGCAACCCACAAAGAGATGAACGACTGTGAGAGGACAATTGGAGGAGCAAAATGGGCAGGTCGGGGGATCCCCCTGCGACATAAGAAATCCATGGGTGAGATTGGTATGACCCAGACGCAATCGAGCCAGGACCACCTCCAGGAGGCGACTCCTTCTACTAGATGAAGACCATCGTCCAATGACGGGTTTGACGTTCCGTAGTTTGGCGCCACGAGCATCCTCCGCCCAACATGATTGCCAGCCAGAGAGGAAACCCCGACGTATTGAGATGGAGAAATCTGTAGCAGGGAAATGGCCCAGGCGTACAGCAGGAGGAAGGTATTGGGCACTCGACACCACGTGTGTAGCCACCTATTTGGCCTCCCCATCGGCCCGTTCGTTACCAGGAACACCCACATGGGAGGGAACCCAACAGAACTCAATGTTGTGGTTCTGCGCAGGCAACAAGCAGAGGGACTGTTGAATGGCACAGACCAAAGGGTTTCGGGTTGACCGGTCAAGCAACGACTGGAGAGCGCTTCGAGAATCGGAAAAGATGGTATAGTTACCCCCACGGGTGAAGGTACTGATCCTGTTCACCGCCATGGACACCGCTATCAGTTCAGCTGAAAAAACAGACAAATACGGTGGAAGGGTGTGGGATACAGTGATGTCCGGAAACACAGCTGAAGCTCCCACCCCTCCCTCCGTCTTGGAACCATCGGTGTAAACCGCTATAGAGTCGCTATGGACCTCCGCATAGGACAGAAAGAAATCCCTTCAAAGAACTTTTTTTTGCAAAATTGCCAGCATTAAGTAATAGAAGAATTTAGGTATGCCGTACTGGATTTTTTTTATTTAATTATTTATTTGATGTAAACTAACCTAGCCTAACCTAACCTGACCTAAATTAACCTATTCTAACCTAACCTAACCTAACCTAACCCAACCTAACCTAACCTAACCTAACCTAACCTAACCTAATCTAACCTATCCTAACCTAACCTAGCCTAACGTAACGTAACGTAATGTAACTTAGTTGTGACTTCAATATGTAGAGTTTAATACGTATTAAGTAAAAGTACACAAGGTCTGTGCTACCAGATGGCACAGATTACGTATTGGATTGAAATATATAGATGGCACGTCCTGAAATTCTACGTATTGCCGAAAAATCAGAGACTTTGTGTCATCTCCAAATTACTTTTTACGATGGGCGTCAAAAAACAGAAACCACTAAGCCGCACCGGGTGTGCCTCCGACTTTGTCAAAGACTGGATCCCGTTGCAGAGAGCAGGAGGCGGATAAACCCACTTTGAATGGGTAGAGGTAAAATCATAGTGCATGACCGCTCACTGAGGAAGGTCGAGGAAAGCGAAGATGAAAGTAACAACCCCAACAAATGGTCAATAAGAAGGGTTGTGATGGACGCGCTCTATTATAGATGTCAAGGCCGATGAGGTAGGAACCTGAATACGGATGAACAGTGAGCACATGAGCTGCTCCCTCCGTAGGGATAGGGGCATCACCCCGGCCTCCACCTCCAGGCTTTCCCTCGGAGAGGAACGGAATGCTCCCGTGGCAATTCTCAGACCTTCAGTCTGAATGGGGTCAAGAAGACGGAGGTAGGACTGGAAGGTCTGCCCATATATGGCACAACCATAGTCTAGTTTAGCCCGCACCAGCATGATGTAAAGGTGGAGCATGGTTTTTCTGTCCGCACCCCAAGTCTTGGAGGTGAGGTGCCGTAAGAGATCCAAGGAACGGCGGCAATTAGCTTTGAGGAGAGTAATGTGAGGAAGGTACGTGAGGCGCTCATCGAGCAGCAGACCCAGGAACCTCACCGTCGGCTCCACACGGATAGGGGAGCCATAGAGGCGTAACATAGGAAGTGACTGCATGCCACCCCTGCGACGAGGATATTTTCGGAAAAGTGCGACTGTAGTTTTCGATGTGGAGGATGTAAAGCCCCGAGCAGAACACTAAGGGGAAACCCTATCGATTGAGATATGAAGTTGACCCATCATACAAGGAGATTTAGCTCCAGAGATGTACAAGGCAAGATCGTCCAAATAGATGGCGCAGCGCACCAAGGTCGGCATGGAATCAACAACTCCATTGAAACCCATTGAGAAAAGCAACACGGTCAGTCCACTGGCCTGCGGCACCCCGTTGTCAAGGACAAAACGCCTCGACTGCATTAAAAGTGGCATTGAATATAATGGTGATAATAATAATGATATAATAGTGAAAGAATTACGGAAAGATAATTCAAATAAAAAAAGATAAGAAAGTAAGAGGTCAAAATAAACTAAATATGAAGAAAAAAACAAAAACAACAACAACAAAATTTTAATGCCCAAGAGAACTAATTTCCTTACCTCTACCAGTTATTGGTGCCCAACCTGGGCACCAGAGTTTCCCTTCGTATTTTAGTTTGAATTTTCTTATTTTAGGTTTAACTCGAAATTCGCAAGGGCGACCAAGGAAATTCACGGATCTTGTCTGATGCAAGCTTAAAGAGAGGCAAATACAATAAATAAATAACTAAATAACTAAATAACTAAATAAATAAATAAATAAATAAATAAATAAATAAATAAATAAATAAATAAAGTAAAAATCAGTTATTAGTTAACGTGGATAATTGTTATCCCTGACAATTATTTGCTTTATTTTGTTTTTCTTATTTTTTTAACCAATAATTATTTTTTAATAAAATAATCATATTTTGAAGTATTATAGATAAGATGTTAATTATTTATTTTATTATAAAAAATGAGTAGAGAACTTTTAAATACAATTGAACAAATGTTATTTACTCTAAACTACTTGAAGGCTAGAAGATAGGTCTGTAAGACTTCTAAGCTAGGCAAATTTAGCTTTTAGACACTAGAAAAAATAATTTAACTACGCAAAAAAAAAAAAAATTAAAAATGAGAAAATACAACTTTAAAAAAAAAAAAAAAACCTCTAATAAGGGTAGGACATTATCACCATTCATTTCGAGCATCAACCAGTTTCATTCATTATTAATTATTCTCTAATAATATTCATCATATTTTGAAATTTTAAAATTTATGAAATCCTGGATAAGAGGAGATAAAAATGTTTATTTAAGTCTATCTAAATATTATCTTAAAAGAAGCCTATCTCTTACTGTAATAACATTCGCTTAAAGGATTCTTACTCTAATAAAATATTTTCAGCAGAATGTAATAAACTCAAATGATTCATGCACACTCTAAATGAGAGATTAACGTAAATTTTATTACTCAAGAATATTCTGTTACTGTCAAAGTCTACATTGCTTAAACGTAATGTTTTACCTTATGAATTTTTTAACAACGGCGATCACCATTTTGTTTCCTTCGGATTGGTGTATGAGGGTAGTGAACGTACCCAGAACAAAAAGAACTAAGATAAAATATCTGGTCATCTGTTAAAATAATAATAATAATAATAATAATAATAATAATAATAATAATAATAATAATAATAATAATAATAATAATAATAATAATAATAATAATAATAATAACAATAATAATAATAATAATAATAATAATAATAATAATAATAATAATAATAATAATAATAATAATAATAATAATAATAATAATAATAATAATAATAATAATAATAAAACACATTAATAATAAAAATATTAATAGTAATAATAATATTAATAACACATAATAATAATAATAATAATAATAATAATAATAATAATACACACACACATTGCACACACACACACACATTGCAGTGAGGCGACACACACACATATAAAAATAAAAATAATAATAATAATAATAATAATAATAATAATAATAATATAAAAACATCTAAATTCTCCATTTTATATCAGATGACAAAAACATTTTCTTGAGGAATGCTCATCTGTTTATCTTCCCGCTTTCCTTAGGAATTTGTCCTCTTTCCTTCAACAATTTGGTGAATCCTTTAACGTAGCGTTGAGTAGTAGGAGAATCATTTCAGAGTAAAAATTTTACGGGCAAATCTCACGCTCTTTCCTGGGGAGTTATTTTAGGCCTAACTGACGTCACGTGGTACCCGGCCACGTACGTCTCACACGCACGAAGTGTGTGATAGTATTACCCTCCCAGGTACGTTCTTGGAGTGTTTTACCCTCTCCAGCTACGTTTATGGTTTGTTTTTATATTCCACGCTCATTCCTGATGGTGTTTTTACCCTCCCAACTTCTTTCAGAGGGTATTTTTATACTCCATGCTCTTTCATGAGCGTTATTTTTAACTCCATTCTCTTTTGTGAGAGTTATTTTATGCACATGGCCACAGGCCATGTGCGCCTCACACTCACGAAGTTGTGTGAGCATCTCCTTACCTCAGCTTCTTTTCACTGGTGTTTTCCTGTGACGTCATGCTCTTCCATGAGATGTTTTCACTACTCCCCCACCGCTCTCGGAGACTGCTTCTGTGCTCTGTGAGGTCCACGATCTCGGGTGGGTTTTCACTACCCCTCCCAATTGCTCTCGGGTTGACTCCCTCGACTGCTGCTGCTACTACTACAAGTCACTGGCCAGGTCACGATAACTTCCACGATTACCCTGTCGATCACTATAAGTCATCAACTACCAGGAATATTTGTACGATCACCATACTCATACGTGTTAATGCATATGCTCGTGCGCTATGCTACCTGCACCGAGTCACCCACTCCCGCCCACCGCAAGACACAATCCGGGTTTTAAAATGTAGATTTCCCGTCCGTTGTTCTTTATGCCGTAAGAGGACTTGAACCTCTGCCTGGACGGTCTGACGCAGAGTCAAACTGCGAGACTTAAACCTCTACGCTACGGCCCAAGCGGTTACCGCTATCCTTTTTCAGACCTTTTCATATTATTATTATTATTATTATTATTATTATTATTATTATTATTATTATTATTATTATTATTATTATTATTATTATTATTATTATTATTATTATTATTATTATTATTATTATTATTATTATTATTATTATTATTATTATTATTATTATTATTATTAATATTATTAATATTATTATTATTATTATTATTATTATTATTATTATTATTATTATTATTATTATTATTATTATTATTATTATTATTATTATTATTATTATTATTATTATTATTAGTTTTGTTATAATATATATATATATATATATATATATATATATATATATATATATATATATATATATATATATATATATATATATATATATATATATATATATATATATATATATATATATATATATTTACAGATTACCACCACTCACGGGCTGAGCCCTTTTCAAGGAGGGGGCAGGAAATAAAATACAGGAAAGCCCACCCAAGCCCAAACCTAACGCAAATCTCTCAGGTGTGCGCAGACGTGGGTTTTAAAGAGAGGAAGATTAAATACAGTAGGAAAAACAGAAGATGGCAAGGAGTTCCACAGAACAGAAGTGGCTGGAAAGAAGGAGGCACCACAACGAACGAGTCTGAGATTTTCAATGCTCACGCAAAATTCATGCGAGAGCATGGCACCCCTTGTATTGCGAGGGCGACGCAATGGAGGTGGAATGCGAGTGGCCAACTCCTCTGAGCATCTACCGTTGTAGTACCTATAGAAAAGAGATAGTGCGCCAACGTCATGTCGCAGAGATAGAGGGTCAAGAGAGTTAGAAAGTAGGGGACAGTTAATTAATCTCTTAGCTTTAGACTCAACTCTATCCAATAGAAGGGTGGAGCTGGAGCCCCCCCAGATGTGAGAACAGTACTCCAAACAAGGGCGAATAAGGCCCTTATATAACTGGAGTAGCTGTGCAGAAGAAAAATTCCCGCAACCTGAACAGAACTCCCAGTTTCTTTGAGGCCACCTTAGCAACCGTTATGATATGAGGTTTCCAAGATAATTTTTTGTTTATGTTCAGACCAAGAATGTTTATGTTGTCAACAGGTGAGACGTTAGAACCGTCAAAAAAAATAGGAAAGTTAGGAGGTGTTTTTGAGAGGGAGATGTAAAGAAGTTGAGTTTTCAAAGAGTTGAATTTCACAAGGTTGTGGTGGCCCCACTGGGAAATCCCATCCAGGTCGGCAAGAATAGAATCGGAAAGCTGAAGACGAGAGGCAACTCTAGATGCAAAAGAAGGAGCAGATTTGAAATGAGTGGAAGAATGGAGAGTTGAGTCATCGGCATAAGAGTGAACAGAGTTAGAAGTACAGCTGAGGAGATCGTTGATGAAAAGTACGAATAAAGTTGGAGATAAAACAGAACCTTGAGGAACACCACAATTAACAGGAAAGGAGGAAGAAGTCGCTCCATCAACGGGTGCTAAATGGAATGATTTGAGAGAAAACTTGGACAAGAGTAAGCAAAGAGAAGGAGGGAAACCCAAAGGAAGGGAGCTTAGAGAGTAGTGACGCATGCCATACTCGATCAAAAGCCTTTGATATATCGAGTGCCACCACCCAAGACTCCCCATAGTCCCTAAGGGCAGAAGACCATAAATCAGTAAGATAGGATAGTATGTCACCAGTTGACCTCGAGCGTCGAAAGCCATACTGATGATCTGAAAGAAGGAAATGAGACTCCAGATGATCCAGGAAATGAGAGTTAAGAAGAGTTTCAAAGATCTTAGATAGAATACAAGTGAGAGCTATAGGACGATAGTTGGAAGGATCAGAGCGGCTGCCCTTTTTCGGGATTGGTTGGACATACGCGCGCTTCCAGCACTGAGGAAATGTACTAGTATTAAGGCATAGAGAGTAGAGTTGAACGAGGATAGGGGCCAGCTCACACTCCCTCAAAACACGGGGAAGAATGCCATCCGGGCCACTAGCCTTCCTGACACTCATAGATCTCAGAATCCCATGCACCTGATCATGCGTAATCACGGGAAGAGGCATAGGAAACCTGAGAGGAGAAGAAGCAGGAGGAGGGATGCCGGAATCGTCCAGGGTAGAATTAGATGAAAAAAGGAGGCCGAAGAGATTAGCCTTTTCAGTAGGAGAGTTAGCAACAGAACCGTCAGAGCGAATAAGTGGAGGAAAGGCAGATTTACAAAAGTTATTAGAAATGTTTTTGGCAAGAGGCCAGAAATTTTATCAGTAGGAGAGCCAAGCAGGTTGTCGCACTTTCTTTTAGTGAAAGCGCGCTTAGCCTGTCGAATAATAGCTCTGCAACGATTCCGAGCAGAATGGAAATTAGTAAGAGTGATAGGAGAACGAGAGTTTTTCCATGCCCGATAGGCAATGTCTCTCTCCTGAATGGAGCGAGAACATTCCCAATCGAACCATGGATTTTGTGGAGAAAAAGATTTAGTTGAAGATGGAATGAACCTGCTCATACCCTCAACGATTACGGCCCCTACCTTTTCAGCGGTGACCGAAGCGTCCTCCGAGTCAAAGCAAGATTCACTCCAAGCATAGTTTGCAAAGAAACGACGCAACGCCCTCCAATTAGCCCGATTAAAGTGCCAGAAAGTACGTTTGGGGCATGGTGGAGCTGTTGGAGAAAAAGTTTTAAAATTAAGAGCTACAAGATTGTGGTCAGAGTTACCGATAGGAGGGAAAATGGTGTATTTATATCGAGAAGGAGTAGTGGTGAAACATAAATCAAGCATGTTCAAGAATTGGTTCGATCTGGGATGTGTGTAGGTTCTTTAATTAACTGTTCCAGATCGTTGAGAATACTGAATGTTTTGGCCTCCTCCCCCCCTGCATCAGTATGAGAGGAGCCCAACCACTCAGTGTGATGTACGTTGAAATCACCTAAATAGATGATCTCAGCATTTGGATGGGAAGAAGTAACATTCTCATGAGAAGTGGTAAGATATTCAGAAGGTAAAAATCTGTCCGTTAGGGAGCAGTGCAGAAACACAAGATAATGGTAGTAGAAGGGAGAAAGAATTTAAGCCACAGAACATCGAAATTAGGAGATTCAAGATTCTCAAGACGTGTTACAGGAGTGTTAATGTTTATATAGGCACAGACTCCACCATTTAGTCTGAAATTATAGAAAAGGTTATAGTTGGAGATATTAAGTTTATTTGAAAAAGAATCCCTGGCTAGCTGGGTCTCAGACAGAAGTAAAATGTTAGGTAGAGAGTTAGCGAGGTGATATTCCACAGATTCATGGTTAGCTTTCAGGCCACGAACGTTGGCAAAGTCAATAGAGAACCCCAGCCTGCGCCCACCCCTACATCTTCTCTGTCCAGTCATTCAAACAGACAGCCTCACAAACAAACACACACAATCGACCATACACAGCCCACCCAAAAAACCCACAGAATTGGGTTTTTATTAAATAAAACCAGCGCCCACACAACAAACACACACAGATCACGTACAAAAAAAGATAAAGCAAAGAAAAAAAACGCACTGAAACCTTAAAAATAAAAATTATTAAAATTTATGATTATAAAAATAGAGACAAGACCAACTAAATCAGTAATCTGATAAATATGTAAAGTAAATAAAACCTTAAACGTTAAAAATCACATACACACACTCGCACAGCTTCACTAACTTACCAACGTTTCTCATATATATATATATATATATATATATATATATATATATATATATATATATATAGCATATATTATTATTATTATATATATATATATATATATTATTATTATTATATATTTTTATATTATTATATATATATATATTTTATTTTATATTATTATTGTTAGTATTTTTATTATTTTTTTTTTTGTTGTATATATATTATTATTATATATATATATATTATATATATATATATTATTATATATATATAATTATAATTAGATTTAGGTTTATATGTATTTGTGTACGTATATATAAATATTTATATATTATATATATTATATATATATATTACATATATATATATATTATTATTATTATTATATATATATTATATATATATATATTAT
>JABUQX010146018.1:47500-57500 GCA_015478945.1 Trachelipus rathkii
AACATAATAGAAAATAAATAATCACTAGGATTGCAATTTTGCAAACCTTACTTCAAATTTAACTTTTATAAATATTTTTGTTTTGAGAGACTCCTACAAAAACTCAGGTACGAACCTACATACAAGTGCAACTTTCTACGGGCTTGTGACTCGATGAGATCTGTAGCGCAACAAATACTTTTATTCTAATTGTAAATATATCACCCATCCTTTTTTTTAGAAAGGAAGATCGATTTGTTCTGAGAAGATTGGGAAGTAACAAGGAATTGCTAATTTGCAACCCAGACAAGGGTTGGGGTGTTGTTTTGATGAACAGATCTGATTATGTTGAAAAGGTTGAAGCAGTTCTCTCTGATACATCGAAATTCAGGGAGGTGAATATGTAACTTTCCAGAATTATAAATAAAGTGGAAGGTAAGATCAACAGGACACTTATAACAGTGTGTATGCATCCGGTTTTTCGTTGGGCATTCTTTACGGGTTCCCTAAAGTACATAAAACAAACTGACCAGATAGACCCATCTTGGCTGCATATAAAATGCATAATTATCAGTTGTCCAAATATCTATGTTCACTCCTCCAGCCTTATGCATCTAATCAATACACCGTCAAGAATTCTTATGATTTTGTTGAGGAATTGCGTCAACTGTCTTCCCGCAATTCAATTATGGTTAGTTTGGACGTTGAATCTTTATTCACTAATGTACCACTTAATGAAACCATCAATATAATCACCAACTTGGTCTTTCACAATTCTGATGACACATTTGGTTTTGATAGACAATCATTCACTGAACTTCTCAACTTGGCCGTTTCAGATTCGTATTTTTTGTTCAACAATAAAATATACCAACAGATTGATGGTGTTGCCATGGGATCCCCATTGGGTCCAGTTTTTGCTAACATCTTTTTGAATCACTTAGAAGAGATCTTTTTGAACAATGCAAGTGTCCCTAAACCAAATTTTTACAGACGCTATGTAGATGACATATTTTGCACATTCAGAGACCACGAACAGGCTGCCCAGTTTTGCAATTACATCAATACCGTGCACCCTAATATCCGATTCTCTTTGGAGCATGAGACAAATGACTCTCTGCCCTTTTTGGATGTACTAATAAAGAGAGAGGACTCCAAATTTTCTACATCAGTATACAGAAAGAACACGTTCACTCCTCAAGGTACCAACTTCTATAGTTTCACACCCATCAAGTTTAAACTCAATGCCGCCCATACCCTTATCAACAGAGCTTACAAAATTAGCTCTGATTATATATCTCTGCATAAAGAGTTTGATTTTCTTAACAAATACTTTCGTAACAACAACTACCCCTTGGACCTGATTTTTAAACTCATTAAAAGGTTTCTCCAAAATATTTATCAACCCAAACTACCAACCCACACTGTCCTAAAAAAAGACTTATACTTCTCATTTCCTTTTGTTGGCCATACCTCTGTCGCACTCAAAAAGGAACTGGAGGCCTCTCTTAATCACTCGTTCCCTCATATACGCTTCAATATTATTTTGACTAACTCTTCAAAAATTGGCTCATTTTTCAAATACAAAGACCGTTTCCCTGCACTGTTTGAGTCCAGAGTCGTCTATAAGTATACCTGTCCTCGCTGTGAGCGAGGCTCCTGTATAGGATCTACCACTAGACTTCTCCGTTCCCGAGCATGTGCCCACATGGGAATTAGCCACAGAACCTTATGCCCTCTGTCTACAAAAGAATCTTCTCCAATTAGAACTCATTCTGAAGCATGCTCATCTCCTTTGAAATTTGAACAATTTGAGTTACTTTCCTCTGCCCCTGACACACAGTCTCTTCTAATTCTTGAATCCTTATACATCAATAAATATAAACCGCCCTTATACAGTAATGAATCTACCACTCAATTATTTACTCTATAATGTTTTGTTTTATCAATAACAATATTGAGCAAATATATGCATATATTATATATGATATATGTATATGTTAAGTGAATATATATATATATATATATATATATATATATATATATATATATATATATATATATATATAGCATATATATATATATATATATATATATATATATATATATATATATATATATATATATATATATATATATATATATATATATATATATATCAGAAATTCTTCAATATTCGTGAATCGATCGTTCCAAGACTTACTTTTGAGTTACTTTCCCTTGCCCCTGACACACAGTCTCTTCTAATTCTTTAATCCTTATACATCAATAAAAATAAACCGCCCCTAAACAGTAATGAATCTGCCACTCAGTTATTTGCTGTATAATGTTCAGTTTCGTCAATTATCAATATGTTAGAAATTCATCCATCGTTCCAAAACTTACTTTATCTACCAACTAAATTTTTTAACTCCGCCCCTCAATTGTAACTTCAGTCTGAAATTTTTTAACATTTGTCACGTTACTGTTCCTCTGCAACGCCTCAAGGTAATTATAACTCTATTATTTAGTGTTTTTATGTTTTTAGTGTGTTTTTGATTTCATTCGTTATTATTATTTATCATTATTATTATTTATTATTTATTTATTTATTATTATTATTATTATTATTATTATTATTATTATTATTATTATTATTATTATTATTATTATTATTATTATTATTATTATTATTATTATTATTATTATTATTATTATTATTATTATTATTATTATTATTATTATTATTATTATTATTATTATTATTATTGTTATTATTATTAATATTATTATTATTATTATTATTATTATTATTATTATTTCTATTATTGGTGTTATTATCATTATTATTTGTACTGTGTTCTTTACTGCTCATATTTTAATTTTTTAATTTGTAATTTCAATTTTCACTTTGTAAATTAAATTTTTAACATATTTTCTACACCTGATTATGACACTTGTTGTGTCGAAACGTCGTCCTAATAAATGTTCAAATATGCATTCGTCTTCCTTTTCATTCTACGTTTAAGGTTTCCTAGAAACAAGTTTCCTCTCTCTCTCTCTCTCTCTCTCTCTCTCTCTCTCTCTCTCTCTCTCTATATATATATATATATATATATATATATATATATATATATATATATATATATATATATATATATATATATATATATATATATATATATATATATATATATGAGGCGTGGTTTTATGGGGGAGGGCACAGAGGGCGCGCCTTCTAAAAAATAAAAGCAACTAATGTAATAAAATAATTCAAATTACTATTTATTACTATTAAAATAATGTTTAAAATGTTATACAAGAACGCTAATTTTACATTAAGATTATTTATTCTCTTGCGAAACATTATTTTTCATAAGGATCATTGACTGGAGGAATTTTGATTTGTGCCTCCAAGAAAGCATAATTATAACGCTTTCAAAACACTGGTTGTCATGGCAACGTAAAGAAACCTTATTCTTATTTTGTCTATTTTGAGGATTTTTCCACAAAGCCTCCTCTCGAACACGTCATAAAATAACTCCTCCCAAATTTGGCAACTGTACTCATAAGTAGAGTTGCCCCTTTGCAATAAATATGTGAAACAAAATAAAGAAAAATATTTTTTTAAAAATTAAATAAAAACTTCTTTAATATATATATATATATATATATATATATATATATATATATATATATATATATATATATATATATATATATATATATATATATATATATATATATATATATATATATATATATATATATATATATATATATATATATATATATATAAATTTAAATATATAAATATATATATATATATATATATATATATATATATATATATATATATATATATATATATATATATATATATATATATATATATATATATATATATATATATATATATATATATATATATATATATATATATATATATATAGAGAGAGAGAGAGAGAGAGAGAGAGAGAGAGAGGAGTTATTTTTGTTCAAGATTTGAAATATGTATTTGTTTTGTCCCGGTTTTCATGTGATTTAGCTTTATGAAATTTAATTATTGATATGGAGATTAACAAGCTGTATGTTAAAACTATATTATAAAGTCTTTCATTTTACCAATGGTGTTTACAGTCAAGAAAGGAAATTGTCATGTATGAATTATAAATTACGAAAATCTTTATTTATTATTATACCTCCGCGTTGAACAGCAGACAATAAGAGGAAAGAACTTTACGGTTAATATATATATATTTATATATATGTATAGATGTAAATATGTGTCAGTTATAAATATAATATATATATATATATATATATATATATATATATATATAGCATATTTTGGAAGTGCCTCCCATGTTTTTGGTTCACGATAATAATCGATATATATATAAATATATATATATATATATATATATATATATATATATATATATATATATATATATCTATATATATATATATATATATATATATATATATATATATATATATATATATATATATTTCCTTATCCTTAAATGACAATTGCTTATATCCGAGTGTCAGAAATTAAGCTATAATTAATTTATTAATTAGACATACCATGCTATATATGCTCATTCAACAGTAATAAATACATTCATAGTCGTTTCTTGTATTATGTTGCAATGATAAAATTATTTAAGAAATGTATATACAGGGTGTCTCAAAAAATGTACTAACACATTGACTGCTTTTTGTTTTTTCAGGTGTAACTACTGTAACAGAATGGCAGGAGATCAACTTAGCTTTGAAGAGAGAAAGTTTGTCCTTAAATGCTATTGGACCACCGGAAACGCCACGGAAGTGCAAAGACGGTTCAGAAGGGAGTTCGATAAACCGCCACCAACGCACCGGACCATTGCCCGCATCAGAGAGAAATTTGAAGCAGATGGAACCGTTCACAACGTCAACAAGAAACGTTCTGGACGACCACGGACATCCACCAACCCTGCAAAGGAAGAGCAGGTACAGGAAACCCTCATCCGATCCCCACAGAAATCTCTACGACAAACGGCTCGGGAGACACACATCTCAAAAGATAGCGTCCATCGCATCTTGAAGCGTCTACGCTGGAAATGCTACATACCAAGACTACTCCATGCTCTCAATGAAGACGATCCGGACCGGAGACTTCAATTTTGTGAATGGTACCTGGCTAAATGTGCAGAAAATGCAGGGTTTCCACACAAAATTGTTAAATTAAATGGCTCGATTAATCGCCATAATTGTACCTATTGGGTCCTGTAAATCCCCATGTTAAAGCTGAACACCATTTAAACCTACCAGGGGTAACTGTGTGGTGTGGAATTTCAGCATTGGGCATCATAGGACCGTTTTTTTAACGGAGCGGTCGATGGGGACAGGTACCTAACCTTGCTGCAGGAGTCGGTCGGTCCACACATTGACGAGATATTTGGTGATAACGACGTGATTTACTTTCAGCAAGATGGAGCACCTCCCAACTACCATCGCAATGTAAGAGCTCACCTCGATGCAGCATTTCCAAACACATGGATTGGACGAAGGGGTAGTATTGAATACCCTGCGCATTCCCCAGATCTCACGCCAATGGACTTTTTATGGGAATACCTCAAGGACAGAGTTTATCGCTCAAAACCAAGAACGATAAATGCATTGAAATTGAAATCGAAAGACAATGTCGCGACATTCCAAATGAACTGTTTCGTGTCAATTGCGACTCCATTGGTTCGCGTTATCAGCTGTGTCTGAACAATGGCGGTCATCATTTTGAACATTTGCGAACATGATTCTTTAAATACATGTATGTTCTGTAATTCAAGCCTTTAAACTTGTCACTATGTTCATAAATAAAGTTTGTATAGTCTTTCAAAGTGTTAGTACATTATTTTGAGACACCCTGTATATATATATATATATATATATATATATATATATATATATATATATATATATATATATATAACAGCTATATATATATTCTTTAATATTTTATATAAAATATTAAAACACTATATATATATATATATATATATATATATATATATATATATATATATATATATATATAGGCCCTGTTATGTTTTAAGACTCCGTCAGTTTTGATTTTTTTTTTTAACATATTGTTAGTATATGATACTAATAATGAATTTAAGTGGTGACGGACATGATTCAAAAGTTCTAAATATTTTAAATAATTTTTTTAAAATCACATTTATATAAAAAAAAATTTCAAAATGAAATATCTCGAAAAGTAAGACACAGAAAAACCAATTACATATTTGGAATCAGCATATAAAGCTTATTACAAAAATGTAAAAAAAAATAAAAATAAAAAAATTAAAAAAATAACAGAGGGGGGACGTTTTCCATACCCCGTAGGGGAGGGGCGGAGGAACCCCCGCGACACCCAAATACCAAAGAGCGGGGGTTCCGGAGACCCTCCCCGGAGGGGGGAAATAGTCCTACACTGTCGTCCCCGGAAGGCCGAGAGACCCCGACTCCTGCCATCTTTGCGGTTTACCCTTGGGTATTCCTTTAGTTAAAAAAATAAAAAAAAAAAAACAAAATAAATAAGTAAAACGTAGCAGGACCTATATATTTTTGAATCATGTCCGTCACCACTTAAATTGATTGTTAGGATATATATACTTGAAATTTTTTCCCTGTGAAGTTCAAAATAAATGGAAGATATACTTTTTTGTTTTCCTTTCCTAATATTGAATATACGTATTTCCCAGAATTACAAACTTTACAATTTTCATTTTTTTAGGTGGTGATTCAAAGACGTATGATCCTATATATATATATATATATATATATATATATATATATATATATATATATATATATATATATATATATATATATATATATATATATATATATATATATATATATATATATATATATATACCATGTATATATATATATATAATATATATATATATATATATATATATATATATATATATATATATATATATATATATATATATATATATATATATATATATATATAGTATATTATATATATATATATATATATATATATATATATATATATATATATATATATATATATTTATATATATATATATATATATATATATATATATATAGTTATATATATATATATATATATATATATATATATATATATATATATATATATATATATATATATATATATATATATAATTTTTATTAAACGAAATTGACTATCACTGTAAAAATAAATTAACACTGTATTCACTTTTTTAATGCTAAGATATTCAAATAAATTTAGTTAATTAAAAAATTTAAATAAGTTTTTTAAATAAAATTAGCATTGTCTTATGACTCCGTTATGTGTAATAATTATATAGTAATTTTTAGTATTTAGCATTATACATTTAGTATTTATATATATATATATATATATATATATATATATATATATTATATTATATTATATATATATATATATATATATATATTATTATATTATTATATATATATATATATATTATTATATATATATATATATTATTATATATACCTATATATATATATATATATATATATATATATATATATATATATATATATATATATATATATATATATATATATATATATATATATATATATTATTATATATTATTAAATAAATATATATAGAGTTCAAGTGTTTCATTCGTCATATGTAGTCTTAAAACTATTAATGCCACAGGAATAGTTGAATGTTGGTCCTTTAAGTGCTGAATGTAAAAAAAAATTAAAAATATATCTGTAATCATATATTGTTTTTTAATCCTGGTAAAATTTCACATAGGAAAATGTAAAAAAAAAAAAAAAAAATTATTGTTAATAATTATAGTAATATGATTAGAAGGCCTATTTAGAGACCTTTTATTGGTTTCTCGTTAAAATAAATAGACTTTCTATTAAATTTTGCTTTTTTTTTTTACTAAAGAATACCCAAGGGTATACCGCACCGATGGCAGGAGTCGGGGTCTCTCGGCCTTCCGGGGAACTACGGGGTAGGACTAATTCCCCCCCTCCGGGGAGGGTCTCCGGACCCCGCTCTTGGTATTGTGGTGTCGCGGGATTCCCTCCGCCCCTTCTTACGGGGTATGGAAAACGTCCCCCTGTGTTCCCGTCGGCTCGAGGCCCCCTACATTGCCCTGTAACACCTTTACATATATATATATATACTATGTCCCCTGCAAAAAAAAATTGCCAATATTTATTTTATTTATTTATTTATTTTTATTTTTTTTACATTTTCCTATCTAAAATTTTACCAGGATTCCAAAAATGTATTCCTTTTCGCTGTAGCTATTGTAGTTTTTGAGATATATATATTTTTTTTTTTTTTTTTTTTTTTTTTTTTTACATTTCCAGCACTAAAATTGGACCAGCATTCCAGCAATGTATTCCGTTTTACTGTAGCATTAATAGTTTTTAAGATACATATGACGGACAATGGAAACGCTGGCCATATATATATATATATATATAAAAAAAATATATAAATTATATATATATATATATATATATATATATATATATATATATATATATATATATATATATATATATATATATATATATATATATATATATATATGGCTGTTTATACACTAGTGTCGTCAGGGGTAGGGGGCAGCTGCCCCCCCTAGAAGTGTTTACTCTTATAGAGTCTACCTGCAAAATAAAAAAATATTATCCTCAATAATTTCTTGTGTGACATTTTCTGGTACGCACGATTTACCGCTTCGGGACGTAAACATCATGATGAGGGAGTGCTGAAAGATGGGTGCTGCTTTATATATATATATATATATATATATATATATATATATATATATATATATATATATATATATATAAATATATATATATATATATATATATATATATATATATTATATATATATATTATTATATATATTATTATATTATTATTATTATAAATATATTTTTATATATATAAATATATATATATATATTATTATTATTATATATTATTATATTATATATTATTATTATTATTATATATATATTATATATATATTATTATATTATTATTATTTATATATATTATATATATATATTATTATTATATATATATATATATTATATTATTATTATTATTATTATTATTATTATATATTATATTATATATATATATATATATATATATATTATATATATATATATATATATTATTATTATATTATATTATTATTATATATATATATATATATATTATATATCCATATATATTATTATTATTATTATTATTATATTAGTATTATTATATTATATATATATATATTACATATATATATATATTATTATATATATATATATATATATATATATATATATATATATATATATATATACGCATTTAATTTATTACTATCATCTTCCTCTTTTCCTCAAGACTGGAGGTAAGGTGCATAACATACACCATCGGAAAAGAAAAGCAGAAGAACATGACAAAGTCGAAAAGAAAGCCCTGCCTTATTAGTGAGAACTCGTCGTAGTCAGAAAATCCACCCTAGAGTTTCACGGGACCGGACCCCCACTATGGTAAATCGTCAGTGTAAGGTTCATCCCTGGCCCAATTGGGCCACAAACATACCCCTCACAAAACCCCGCCATTCACTCCTATTATGCACCTTTATTCTCGCCTCTGTCAAACTCACATTTCTCTCCTTCAGACATTCGTTTACTGACTCAATCCATTTTTTATTCGGTCTCTCAGCCGGTCGGTTCCCAACACACTCCCCACTATACATCCGCTTAACCAACCGACTATCATTCATCCTTTCCACATGACCAAACCATCTCAACATACTTTCATTTATTCTCTCATTTACCCTTTCTTCACACCACACAACTCTCTAATACGTTCATTCCTCATTTTATCAATTCTTCTCACACCTAGCATGCTCCTAAGATTGTCCATCTGAACACATTGAACTTTAGATCTATACTTCTTATTCCAGACCATAGTCTCACTACTATACAATAA
>JABUQX010146018.1:67500-70000 GCA_015478945.1 Trachelipus rathkii
AATAATAATAATAATAATAATAATAATAATAATAATAATAATAATAATAATAATAATAATAATATAATAATAATAATAATAATAATAATAATAATAATAATAATATTAATAATAATAATAATAACTATATAAAAACATCTAAAATCCTCCATTTTATATCAGATGACAAAAACATTTTCATGAGGAATGCTCATCTGTTTATCTTCCCGCTTTCCTTGGAAATTACCATGTTCTCTTTCCTTCGACAATTTGGTGTACCCTTTAACCTAGCGCTTGACATAATAAAAGTTTCTTTTGAATTTGACACATATTTTTGATCTCTTAGATTCGCTATTTCAGTTTCAATCTTTTTCTCTTAATTCTAGTCTGGTCACTCTATAGTAGCTTTACTCACTGTCATAGTTCATAGTTTAAATCTCTCAAAGGTGGTTTATCTCAAGGGTTCAGATCTCACCTTCCTGTTCAACTATTCTCCATCTGCCTAGCTATTTCCTTCATAATAATCATCTTTAAGAGTGCTCCACTATTTGCTATGATTTTATAGTTATTGATTCTTATCAACTTTATTTATCAGGAAGAGAGAACAGCTCACTCTAAACACTAAATAGAATGTGCTTTAACTTAGATGACTGTGAGTTACTGACATATGACCTTTCTCATAATTTCCAATATTAAAAACTTATTAGTTCATTGTTATCTCATTAAATAGTTTTTGAAATATATTTTTATACCCTGGGTTCTTTTAACAGAATAGTCAACATCTTAAATATTTAGATACTTTACCTCTTTTAATTCAATGCCCAATTGGATAAAAGACCACAAACTGGGCACTGTTTATTAGATAAAGTTTTGCTAAACCAACTTATAATCTTTTATATCTGTGACAATTAATGACATTAAAAGATTAATAACAGAATAAAATAATATTCCATTTTAAGTAATAATTTTTTTTTTATATGAAATTAATATAACTGAGTATATTTAATACTTATTAGAAATAATCGCTACACTACTGACACTTCGATAGCTTGAACTAAAGAGAGAGAGAGAGAGAGAGAGAGAGGAGAGAGAGAGAGAGAGAGAGAGAGAGAGAGAGATCAATAACATTATTACTCAAAATAAAAATTTTCCTTGCTTTTTTTCTAAAATAAGTGAAAAAAAAACGAATATGACCTTAAATTCTTTATATTTGATCTAGATTTTGAGATACATTGCATTGTAGTTATGTGTTAATGAAACACGTTAAATATAATTTAAGCAAACTATCTACGTAATTTTAAATGTGATGTAGGAAGTGCTATGGTTTAAATATTTAAATAAATAAATATTTTGAATTACAAAGAGTTGTTAAAACTACACTTTATGAAAGTTGTAGTATCTTGTTTATCAAATTTCAACTCTCTACGAGCATTTCCAGGTTTTTGGGAGCTCAACCACCTGACCCTTGAGCGGGACTGTAAATTGATTCGGAAACCACGGGAATCGACTCATGGATATCGAAAACCCATATAAACACACCAAACACTGCTCATAAAGCTAGAAAAGCTAAAAAGTAGCTAGGGTTGCCAGATTATTACACCAAATAGGCTAAATCTATCTAAATCAACCGCAATGCCAGATTTAGCCTATTTGGTGGGTTAATCTGGCAACATTAGCTACTTTAAGCTACATTTTAGCTTTTCTAGCTTTACGGGCGGTGTTTGGTGTGTTTATATGGGTTTCCGATGTCTCAGACAACACACACAAGGGTGGTGAGCCCTAAGCCTAGATGAAATTTGATGAGATAGAAGAGGATGAATGAAATAGAGTTTTAATCTTAAGTTAAGTGAAGGACCACATGAGACGAAGCCGGATTTGGATCCGGAGCCAGACTGGAATTCTGGCTCCAATCACATAATGAATCAAATGAGATATCTTTATATATGTTTTCAACGACGTAGATGTCGAATTTGATGGTTCCAAGACCCTTAAATGGGTCTGAGAACCCCCTTGAGTATGGTCCCAACTGAAAAAAAGAAGAAAAGACCCGAGTGCATGATAGAGAAAATGAAGGAAGGAAAAAGAAGGGAAAAAAAAGAAGAAATATCATGTTTTTCTTTTTCAGTCGGTACCGCTCTCCAGGTGGGTCCTCACGCTCATTTAAAAGTTCTGAAAACCTCGAAAGTGAGATCTACGTCATTTTAAACCTTAATATTATGGTTTTAAGGACATGCTTACTGATGTTGTATGGCACAGCAAAGTATCGATTCATTCGATTTTATTCTATTTTATTCATCCCCTCTATACACTCACTAAATTTCATCTATCTATATCCATATCCAAATTTTGGGCCACGGCCCCATCACATATTGGTCGTAGTGGTTCAAAAACCTTATTCCTATTGAATAGAGTACTCTTTCATAGGTTTAAGTCGCGTATCTTTTTAGCTCATCGTTGGTCAAGTGGCATATGCTTGCGCCCCTGCCGTCACGAGGGCCAGGATCTAATCCTGGTAAGTGAA
>JABUQX010146020.1:0-10000 GCA_015478945.1 Trachelipus rathkii
ATCTTTATATATATATATATATATATAGCATAATATATGTAATAACTAATAATATATATATATATATATATATATATATGTGATAATTGGTTTAAAACTACAACTTTTGGTTTAAAATAATTCTGGCTAACTAAAATGAAATTTCTATGATCATTTATTTATTTAATTTGAACCATATCATAATTCCATATTTATTTTTTTATTTATTTTTTTTTGGCAATTTATCACATTGAACTAAATAAAATGAGTGATAGAGTATTTGAATTTAATAAAAATAAAAAATCCTTTTCATACTACCATCTGTATGTGTGGAGGCTAGGACCCTGACACGCAATAATCAATTTTGAAGAAGATTTGGTGCATTAGTGGTCAGTTCTCAGAAAGGTTTTTATGACAACTATAACGCATGCAAATGTGAATCAGAGATTCAATAATTAACTCTACAAAGTAAAGTTTTTAGCGCCAACAAGAAAGCGAAAAGTTAACGAAAGAAGAATCTATCGATGAATAGTACAAAAACCATATTTATAACTTTTTCCCTGGCTCATACTTAAGAATGTCAATACAGGTTGCAGTATTTAAATGACACCGAACAATTATTCAAATGGAGCTTATTTTGTGGATAGTTTCAATCTCTGATACTTATTGCAATTTGCATATATTTATTTAGCCTATTATGCATATTTGGACATTTCATGCATTTAATGTGCTTTCTAAGGAGTGGCCAATTTTTTCTAGCCCTGACTGACCTGACAGTGAGACTAAGTAACGGGAAAAATTAAAGATTACGGCACAAAGACATGATTTGAAAGTGATTTTGATTCATCGACAAATAAGGAAAGCTAGTCTTACTTAAAGTAGTATAGTCCTTGCTTAATTAGCTTAAGACTAGTATTTTGTTTAATTTAATATTCCTGTACTTGCATTTCTATTTTAGGGGTCAACTATGTTTCCTTAATTTGCCAATCACACATAAATAATTTGAGTCGCTATTCGCCAGAAACATGGAAAATAAATGGAAAAGAATAACAGTCACACTCTGTTGAAGAACTCCGCTGTGGTGGAAGTCCTAGTGTAGCCAATGTCTCATCAAGAACTTCTGTCTCAGTTTCCTCAACACTTTATTTTAAAGTTTTGTTGGGAAGGTTACATCTGCATTCCTGCAGAAGTTGTAGAAGTGGTCAATTGATGTCGAGTCAAGAGGGCTTCCTTTTTTACAGTCACCTCTGTTTTGTCAATTCTCTTCCACTCTTCTAAGTTTCCTGCTGAATTTAAAGGCCTGCGTGCGTCATCTGCGCTCATCTGCTCAATTTCCGCTAAGTGAGAAGACATTTTTAATGTTTTAACTCCCTCTCCTTGAATGGGACTCTTTTGTGGTGGCGGTGAAACTGTAAAATATATATATATATAGCATAACCTTATATATATATATATATATATATAACATATATATATATATATATATATATAACTTAACTATAGCATATATATAACTAACTCTGCTATAACGCATATCGAACTATATATATATATACTTATATATATATATATATATGGTCAGCATCCCGAAGAGTTCAGATGTAACTAAAAAACTATAATATGTACACGAAAATAAATATCACTTTATTAATCAGGACAAGGTATATGCAAATTAAAAAAATAAAAAAATAACAACTTTTTAAAAATTAAAATTATTTAAAATTGTTGAAAAATTACAGTTTTTTGATAAATCAAAGATGCGGCTTACTCCCGAGTGAGACGGAGAGTTGCCAAATGTTGAGATTTTTCACTTTTTAAAACGGACAAATACCCACGGGTAAACAAGAACGATGGATAGAGCCGGGGTTTCTCGGCCTACCGGGGACGACAGGGGGACTTCGTCCCCTCTGTCCTCCGTCGGCTCGAGCCCCTAAGAAAAATATAAAGAAAAAAAAATAATATTTTCTTCAATTATATTATAAGACGACATTTGGCAGCTTTTTCTCTCGAGACTGCAGCTTTTTCAACGTCTTTCAAGTCAATCAGAGCCTGCACTTTTTACTAATATTGGGTTATTCAATAAATATTAGAATAAATTAATTTTTTTTAAATTTCTGCGTAAAAATATCTCCTGATTAATAAATGATATTTATTTTCCGTGTATATATTTATAGTTTTCCTAGTTACATGCCTAACTTTCGGGATACTTTGGCCAACATATATATATATATATATATATATAACATATATATATATAATATATATATATATATATATATATATATATATATACTTATATATATATAATATATATAGCATATATATATATATATATATATATACTCATATATATATATATATTTATATGCAAACAAACAAACACACACTGCAAACATTGCACAAAGAAACAGTTTGTATTATTTTTAGGTTTGCAAATATATATATGTATATGTAATATATATATCATGTATGTAATATATATATATTATATATATATAGCTATATATATATACTTCTTTACCATATATATATATAATATAACTAATATATATATATATATATATAATAATAACTTTATATATATATAATATATGTATATATAACATATATATATATATATATATATATATATATATGGGAAGATGTATTTCAATTAACAACAAAATTTCTTATACTTATTACATCTCCTTATCTCCAAAAACTACAATAGCTACGGGGAAAAGAAGGAATACATTGTTGGAATACTGGTAAAAATTTTAGTGTGGAAAATGTAAAAAAAAAAAAAAAAAAAAAAAAAAAAAAAAAAAAAAAAAAATCTCAAAAACTACAATATTAAAAATTTTGTTTTTGTTTTTATAAAGGCTACTAAGGGTATATACCCGCACCGATGGCAGGAATGAAGGTCTCTCGGCCTTCCGAAGGGAGTACGGGGTAAGTTAATTCACGATGTGCGGAGGTCTGGAACCCCGCTCTTTGGTATTTGGGTGTCATGGGGTTCCCTCCGCCCACTCTACGGGGCGTAAAGTCCCCCTGTGTTCACATAAAACCAAGGCTACATTTGCGTGTATGCCTTTGCAAAATAATAATAATTTGTAGTAACTTAATAGCAACTGTATATAATATCTTAATAATAATATATATATATATATATATATATGTAATATAATATCTTTACTATATATATATGTATATATATAATATATAACTAGCAATATACACATATATATATATATAACTTAATATATATAACATATATATATATATATATATATATTATGTCCTCTGCTCCTAAAAATAGTAATATTTACATTTATTTATTTATAATTTTTTTTTTTTTTACATTTTCCTAACTAAATTTTACAAGGGTTCCAAAAATGTATTCCTTTTCGCTGTGGCTATTGTAGTTTTTGAGACCTTACTAAAATTGGACCAGCATTCAATATTATTCGTTTCTTGCTCATGGGTTTTGAAGACATATCCAGTCTGCAAAGAAATGATGTTTTTGCTGTTAGTAAAGGAAAATACATATAGACCTATATATATATATATGCCTTATAATATATATATATATATCTATACCATATATATATATATATATATATATACATATACTCCTTATATACATACCTCCTGTATATACCTCCTTACTCTTGCCTCCTGCTGCTCTTCCTCCTCACACCTCTCACCTATATATATATGCCATATGTATATTTTTAAAAGTCATATATGCAGGGTACATATTTCAATATTACCATCGTAGACTACTAATGACCATATTAATGCATATATTATCAAGTAGATATGGTAGTAACATATTTGTATATGCTGATAAGAGACCTATTTGTAACGTTGAAACTAAGTAAAGAAAATCTATTATATAACTTATATATATATATATATATATACTCATATATATATATATATATATATATATATATATATATATCTTTCTTATAACTATATCTTTGCTATATATATATATAACTGCTATGCCTATGCTATGTAATAACTATACCATATGTATATATATATATATACTGTATATATGTAATAATAGTAAACTATTCTTCAATATAATATATATGTAATAATAATAAAACCAAATAATATATATATATATATATATCATATATGTAACATATATCTTCTACATATAACTTTATATATATACCTCATTTTATATCTTCTTATATATATAATATAGCAATAAATATATGTATAACATAATAATAATATATAATAGCATATAGCATAATAATAATAACATATGTATATATGTATAATAATATAATTATTTATATATATATATAATATATATAATATATATATATATATATATATGTATGTATATATATCTGCTTGTAATGTGTAGCCATATGTATGTTAGTAACATATAACAATATCTTAGTATATGTATTTGCTCATAATTTGTAATAATATATATATATATATGTATATCTAATAATAATATAATAATAATAATATAATAATATATATATATAAATATATAATATAATAATAATAACTAATATAATAACTAATAATAATATGTATATATATACATATATGTGTATATATATAATAGCAATAATAATAATGATAATAACAATATATATGCGCATAATAATAATAATAACAACAATAATAATATATATAATAATAATAATATGTAATAATAATAATATATATGTATATATGCATATCGCCATAATAACTGCTTATGCACGATATAATTTACGACTGGTGGAGTCTGTTGCCTATATTAACATAAAGCACTCCTGTAACACGTCTCGAGGAATAGAATCTACCCTGCTTCGATGTTTAATGTGGCATAAAATCTTTCACCCACACACTATCATTATCTTTGACCCTTGCTACTGCTCCCTAATGGAACAGATTTTCATAATTTCTTTTTGACTATCTTTTTACTTCTCATGAGACTGTTTACTTATTCCTGTCAAATCCCGAGGTCTATTTAGGGGTTTGGGGAATTTCCTCACCACTGATGCAGGCGGGGAGGGGGACCAAAACAGTCCAGTATTCTCAACGATCTGGAACAGTTAATTAAGGATCCTACACATATGATCGACCTAGCCAATTCTTGAACACGCTTGACTTACATGTTTCACCACTACTCCTTCTCGTTATAAATGCACCATCTTTCCTCCTATTGGTAACCTCTGACAGCTCTTGTGGACTTAATTTTTAATACTTTTTCTTCAGCAGCTCCACCCTATGCCTAAACGTAATTTCTGGCACTTTAATCAGACTAATTGGGGGGCTTTGCATCGTTTTCTTGCTACCTACTCTTGGGATGAATCCTGCTTTGACTCGAAAGATCCTTCGGTAACCGCCGAAAGGTAGGGACGTAATCGCCGATGGGAAGAGCAGGCTCATTCAGCTTCAGCTTAAATCTTTTTCTCCTCAAAATCAATGGTTTGACGGAGCTTGTTCTCGCGCCATTCAGGAAAGAGACATTGCCTATCGGATTGAAACTCTTTTTCTTCGATCACTCTTACTAATTTTCATTCTGCTCGGAATCGTTGCAGGGATACTATTTGACAGGCTAAGCTCGCGTTCCACTAAAAAATGTGCGCCAACCTGCTTGGTTTTCATACTGATAAAAATTTCTGGCCTCTTGCAAAGCATCTCCTAACAACATTTGTAAATCTGCCTTTCCTCCCGCCTTACGCTCTGATGGTTCTGCTTTAGCCCCCAACTCTCACTTCTAAAAAGGCCCAATCACTTTGGCCTCACTTTCATCTAATTCTCCCCTTGACGATAATGGCATCCCTCACCTCCACCACTCCTTCTCCTCAGGTTTTCCATGTCTTTACCTGTGATCACATATGATCGTGTGCATAAGATCTGAGCTCTGTGAACGCCCCAGGAAGGCCGTGGCGGATGGCATTCCTCCATGTTTTGAGGGAGTATTAGCTACGAAACTGGCGCGTGTCCTCATTCAACTCACCACTCTCTATATCTTAATACTAATACCTTTCCTCAGTGCTGGAAACAGCACCCTTCAGCGCTCAACTGATCCCGAAAAAAGGTAGCCTTTCTGATCCTTCAAACTATCGCCCTATAGCTCTTACTTGTATTTTATCTAAAATCTTTGAAAGCTCTTCTTAACTCTCTCATTTTCTGAATCATCTGGAGTCTCATTCCTTCTTTCAGATCATCAGAATGACTTTCGACGCTCGAGGTCAAATGGTGACATACTTTCCTATCTAACTGATTTATGGTCTTCTGCCTTTAGGAACGCTATGGGGAGTCTTGCGTGGTAGCGCTTAACATATCCAAACTTTTGAACTATTATGGTAAGCGTCCGCTGCTCATATAGCTCCTTCGCACAAGGTTTTCTCGCTGCAGCATTCTTGTCTAGCTTTTCTGCTCCGAATCGCTCTATATCAGCACTCGTTAATGGAGCGTCCTATTCCTCCTTTCCTGTTAACTGTGGTATTGTTCCTAAAGGTTCTGTTTTATCTCCAACTTTATTCCTGCTTTTCATCAACGATCTCCTCAACTGTACTTCTAACTATGTTCACTCTTATGCCGATGACTCAACTCTCCATTCTTCTACTCATTTCATTTTTTCTACATCTTTTGCATCTAGAAGTTGCCTCTCGTCTTCAAGCTTTCCGTTCCTAATGCCCGCAGGGTCTGAATGGGATTTCCCAGTTGGAGTCTGTAACCTTGTAAATTCAACTCTTTAAAACCTCAACTTTTTCTTTACATCTCCCTCTCCAAAACACCTCCCAACTTTCCTATTTCCCTTCGACAGCTCTAACGTCTCATCTGTGAATAACATAAACATTATTGGGGTCTTTCATAAACAACAAATTGTCTTGAAACCTCATATTACAATGGTTGCTAAGGTGGCCTCAAAAGAAGCTGGGAGTTCTGTTTGGAGTTGCAGAAATTTTTCTGAACAGTACTCCCAGTTATATAGGGGCTGCTTATTCGCGCTGGCGGAGTACTGTTCTCACATTTGGGGAGCTCCGACTCTGCCCTTCTATTGAATAGGGTCGAGTCCAAAGCCGAGACAATAAACTGTCCCCTTTCTTCAAACTCATGACCTCTCTGAGACATGACGTTGGCGCACTATCTCTTTTATAGGTACTACCGGCAACGAATCCTCTGGGAAGTTAACCTCTCGCATTCCCACCTCCCTTGCATCGTCCATATGCGAGGATTACCTTGCTCACGCATGAATATTGCGTGGTATTGAAAACCACAGACTTGTTCGTTGTGGTGTGCCTCTTTCTTTCCAACTACTTCTGTTCTGTTTTTGGAACTCCTTGCCTTCTTCTGTCTGTTTTCCCAGCTAGCAGCAATCTTCCCTCTCCAAGCCCACGTCTGCTCACCACGAGAGATTTGTGTTAGCTAGAGGGCTTGAGTGGGCTCCTGTTTAACCTGCCTCCTTGAAAAAGAAGAGGCCCGGCCCGTAGTGGTGGTGAGAGACTGTATATATATATGTAATAATAGCCTTAATATATCAATATATGTATATAGCATAATATAATATGTATATTATATAATAATAATAATAATATATATATATATACCTGTCTCATATACTACCATTTATATGTAATTTATATTATATATATAATAGCGCCAGCGCCTTGCGCTGCCGCGCCGCGCCGTGCGCGCGCGCGCCGCGCGCGCCGCCGCCACCGCCACTGCGCTGTACGCCGCGCCGCGCCTCGACCCTGCTTATATATATTTGTTGCTCAACATATATAAATATATATATATATCTATGCTTATGCTAATAATATAATAATAATAATAACAATAATAATAATAACTTTAGTAATAAAGCAGAATGGATTGTCAATGTATATAGATAATAATAATATATAATAAATAATAATAATAACATAAATAATATATATAATAATAATATGTAATAATAATAATAACTATATATATATATAATATATATAATATGTATATAAATATAACTATATATATATATATAATAATAATAATAATAATAATAATAGCATATATAATAATATATATATGCATACATACATACTATATAATACGTAATACATGCATACGTAATAATAATATATATATCAATAATATATATAATGTATAACATATGTATGTAATAATAACCATGTATATATCAATATGTGCAATAATATATATATATAATAACATGCATACATAGGCATAATGATGCTCATAACTCTATATATAACCTTATATATATATATATATATTAATATAATATATATATATATATATATATATATATATATATATATATATAATATATATGCGCTTTCGCGATATTGTATACTGCATATCTATCTTTGTTTTCAATATATCTTAATAACGAAACTACCAGTTTAATAATTTCATTACGTTTAATTATCAAAGGGTGGCCAAATATTAACAAAAACAAATGAAATTCGTTCCGAGAAGTTCCAATAACAATTCCGAATGTTTGTATCGTTCACATGATCTTGGAATATTAGTAAAGGAGCCATATATGCTTGTATATATGTATAGTATATATATATATAATACTAATATAATAATATATATGTAATAGATTGTCAATGTACATATATATAATAATAATATAATAATAATAATAATAATAATATGTATATATATATAATATATATATATATAATAATTTATGTATTTAATAAACATGTAATATATGTATATATATATGTAATAATAATATAATATAATAATAATATATAATAATAATAACCATATATATATAGCATATAACTATATTAACTCTGCAATATATGTATATATAACATATATATATATATATATATATACGCACTATATATATATATATATTTTATATATATATATATATTTTTTATATATATATATATATATATTTATATATATGTATATATTTTTTTATGTATTTCTTCTTATTTTATATATATATATATATATATATATATATATATATTTATATAATATATTGTAGTTAGATGGGAAAGAAAATTAAATGTACCCTTATGGAAGAGAATCATCTTTGGTTATGCGATCTGCACGCTCTGAGAGACCCTTCGACCCTCGCGACCCCTCGATGGCCCCACTCCGACCGAAAACAGTAATCATGTCTCTCTTCGAGAAGGCCAAGATTGTTCAAGTTCCACTGCAAGGAGATCTTGAAGAGACAGGCAACACTCTATGAGAGAATAAGAGAAGGTGACCGGAGGAACCAGAGATAGGTTTATCTCCAAACGAATAGGAAGATACGAAGTAGATTGGGAGCTACTGAACTTGCTCAAGATCGATTTGAGTAGATAAGCTGATAGGTAGTTCTCCAGTTACATCTTTAAGAGCTAGACAACACTGGAGTCGCCAAAGATGGGGTGGTTCTGGAGTGGTTGGGGAGGAAGGGAGGAGGAAGAGGAGGAGGAGGAGGAGGAGGAGGAGGAGGAGGAGGGGAGGAGACGAGGGAGGAGGAGGAGGAAGGAGGAGGAAGGGAGGAAGGAGGAGGAAGGAGGGGAGGAGGAGGAGGAGGAAGGAGGAAGGAAGGAAGGAAGGAAGGCAGAGAGAGAGAGAGAGAGAGAGAGAGAGAGAGAGAGAGAAGAGTATCTCTTACTCTTTTGGACTTTAAAAGTATAAGAATTAAGGGTTGTCCAGTAAAATTAAGTATGAAAAATAGAGAAAAAGGTGAATTAGGATGATTAGGAAGAGAGCCTAAGCGATACATTGCTATCGGAGCACCCAAACATCTGAGTTTCAGTTAAGAAATAGAGATGACGTCTAGAAAAGAAAGAGAGGTTGAGTTCAATAAATAGGAAATTAGAATAGAGACCGCGAAGGCCACTTAGAAATTATTGAAGAAAGAGAATCGCTACCCAGGGCAAGTCAGGGTGGAGTCTTAGCAGCATCGGGGTTCGCTGGTCAGGGACCGCAGACCCCCGATAATGATGGTGGAGGGGGATGGGGGGGTTGTGTGATGCAATCAATGCTTGACTTCTCCAGACCTACTTTTTATCTGTGCTATTTTGAT
>JABUQX010146021.1:0-7500 GCA_015478945.1 Trachelipus rathkii
TTTACTTGCGAGCGCTCTTAAATACTTATCCTTATTACCTTGTTCACTTAACTTCTCACTCTTAATTCTACCCACTTCATTATTATTATTATTATTATTATTATTATTATTATTATTATTATTATTATTATTATTATTATTATTATTATTATTATTATTATTATTATTAAAGGCAAATATAAATTTGTTACAACCTTTAGTAATAATGCTGAAAAACATAATTCACATATTATGAGGGTCTCTGAATTACTACGAGCAAACAACCACACTTTTCAAAAGTTTATCTACACTAAGACTTCAAGGCATATACATTCTATCAATAAAGAGTCCGGTCACATCTTTAAAGTAGTAAATAGGAGGGCAAGTAAACTTCTGATTGCCATAATTGCACAGAACAAACTGTAAGGAAAATCTATCTCAGAATAGCAGTAAATATCTTACCCTAGACAAATCAAAATACATTCAAACTTAATCTCGAAAGAACATCTCGTTCAAGGGTATCGATTAGTTGGATAACCTCCTAAAAGCGTTCCTAAATCATCCACACACTTCATTTCGTAAAAATATTAAAAAACCAGGGTTGGGGATTTTTTTGATTTGATTTTTAGAAAAATATTAATTTTCGAATTCATTTTATTGATTTTTATTTTTATTTTTAATTTTTTTCAGATTCGTGAATTCACCCGAAATTATGACAATTATATATACATCATATATATATAAATCTGTATATGTATATATGTATATATATAACTATATATATATATATATATATATCATATATATATATATATATATAACAATAATAATATATATGCTGCTAATATATATATATAACTCGCTGCTATCTTTGCTATAACTATATATATATAACATATCAGAGCTGGAGCGCGCCTATAATTTTTGAGTGCGCCTGCTATGCGCTATACCGCCAGACCCTAGTGCGCTTGGCGCTATGCCTATATTTTTTGGTCACATCAATGCGCCCCACAAGCGCCTATGCGCTGCCTTTGCGCCTACGACTTTTCGCCGGCTGGTGGATGTTAGCTAAATTTATTTACAAAGTAAACTTTAGTGCGATAATAAAAGCATGCTTTTATAAGGAAGAAAAACACACTTATTAATTTTTGTAATTAAAACACCGTAAACTAATATCTACACGTCCTTTTCCTCCTCCATGTCCTTGTGATCCATGTTTTCCCCTAGGAGGTTCAGCTCGAGCGCTGCAGAAGTTGAAAATCTTCAGAGCCATAGTTGTCAATTTATTTGTAGTTAAGAACTACTGAACCAGTTATATATATATATATATATATATATATATATATATATATATATATATATATATATATATATATATATATATATATATATATATATATATATATATATATATATATATATATATATATATATATATATATATATATATATGTTTTACACTGGTTTTTAGAATGATACAAGTTTGCCAGGCTTCTAAGTTTTAAGGGTAAAAAAAATGCTTTGTTCCTGTTCATAGGCGCGGCTATAGGCGCACAGAATTGGCTGTGCGCCTTTGCTTAGTCCGCCTTTTTAAAAATTGTTGCGCCTATGCGCCTTTGCGCCTATGCGCCTGTGCGCCATATGCGCATAGACGCTAATTGGGGGCGCAACGCCCACCTCTGATATATATATATATATATATATATATATATATATATATATATATATATATATATAACTGCATTAGATATATATATATATATATATATATATAACAACTTATATATATATATATATATATACAAAGAGACAGTAAGAAGACATAATCAATCTAGAGTGTGTCCCATTCAACCTGAATTAATTAAGAATAATTTTTAATAATAGTTGTAATTAATGAATGGTAATTATAATTAAGCCGCATGGGGAAATACCTAAACTGTCCCAGTCGACCAGCAATAATTAGAATTAGGAATAATAATTAAAAAGTCGCGATGGCCCCTCTAGAATGTCCCAGTCAATCCATTATAATTAATAAATAAGAATAATGATTCAGAAGCCGCATGGGCCTCTGTCTAGACTATCCTAGTCAACCATAATTAATAATTAGAATAATAATTAAGAGAAGTTGCATGAACCCCTCTAGAATGTCTGGTGGCTCCACATATTATGTAAGAACATTCACCCAAGAAGCCGCATGATTTCTTTAGACTGTCCCAGTCAACTTTAAAATTAATAATTAAGAAGCCGCATTGGCCACTCTAGCATGTCCCAGTCAACCAACAAAAACTAATAAATAAGAATAATACTTAAAGAGACGTATGGGCCTATCTAGACTGTCCCCAGTCAACCAATAATAATTAATAATTATAAATAATAATTAAGAAGCCACGGTGACCCTCTAGAATGTTTCAATGGCTCTCATAACCAATAAGAACAATACTTAGAAGCTTAACATGGTCTATTTTAGACTGTCCCAGTCAACCAATAAAAAATAATAATTAAGAAGCCGCATTGGCCTCTAGAATGTCCAGTCAACCCATAATAAATAATAAATGGGAATAATATAAGAAGCAGCATGGGCCTCTCTAGACTGTCCCAATCAACCAATAATAATTAATAATTAAAATAATAATAATTAAGAAGCCACAGTGACCCCTCGAATGTCCCAGTCAGCTCAAAATAAATAAGAATAATACTTAAGAAGCGCATGGTCCTTTTAGACTTTCCCAGTCAACCAATAAATCAATAATTGAGAAGCCGCATTGTCCTCTCTAGAATGTCCCAGTCCCATAAAAATTTAGAGTTAAAAAATAATTTTTAATAATAATTAATGTAATTAATGAATAATATTTATAATTAAAAACCACATGGGCCTACCTAGACTGTCCCAGTCAGCCAACAAAAATTAATAAATAAAGAATAATAATTCAGAAGCCGCATGGGCCTATCTAGACTGTCCCCAGTCACCCATAATTAATAATTAAGAATAAATTTATTCTTAATTGTGTGTATTAATTGACTGGGACGATCTAGACAGACCCATGCCGGCTTCTGAATTATTGATGCTATTATTAGTATTATGGATTGACTGGATATTCAGAGGCCAGTCAGACTTTAATTATTATTCTTAGTATTAATTATTGTTGGTTGACTGGGACGGTCTAGGCGTAAGCCCATGTGGCTTCTTAATTATAAATACTTTTCATTAATTACATTAATTATTATTAAAAATTATTCTTAATTCTTAAATTTTATGGGTTGACCGGGACGATCTAGGGTCCAATGCGGCCCTATCGAGCCAGTAATTTTTGATGTCGACTGGGACAGTCACAAAGGACCATGCGGCTGTAAAGCTGTATTCTTATTTATAATGAGTTGACTGGGACGACCTAGAAAGGGATCCATGTGGCTTAGTATTATTACGGTATTAATTATTGTGGTTGACTGGGACCAGTCTAGATAGGCTTATGTAACTGTAAGTATTCTTATTTATTATTTATTATGGGTTGACTGGGACATTCTGAAGGGGGCCAATGCGGCTTCTTTATTATTAATTTTATTGGTTGACTGGGACAGTCTAAAAAGGACAATAGCGGCTTCTTGTATTCTTATTTATTATGGGTTGACTGGGATTCTAGAGGGGGTCAATGCGCTTCAAAGTATTATTCTGAATAATAGGTAGAAGCTTCATGCTCTAGAATATTTAGTCAACCAATAATAAAATAGCTGAAACCGTATGTCCTTTTAGACTGTCCCCAGCAACAACAAAATAAATAATTAAGAAGCCATATTGACCCCTCTAGAATGTCCCAGTCAGCCCATAATAAATAATAAAAGAATAATACTTAAAAAGCAGCATAAGCCTATCTATAGTCCCAGTCGACCAATAATAATATATATATAATTAATAATTTAGGCGTAATTAAGAAACGCATTGGCGCCTCTAGAATATGCAGGCAGCTCATAATAAATAAGAATAATGCTTGAGAAGCCGCATGTCCCTCTACAATGTCCCAGTCAACCCAATAAAAATTAATAATTAAGAAGCCACATTGGCCCCTCTCGAATGTCCAATCAAATAATAATAATCAAATAATAAATAAGAAAAATACTTGAAGCCGCATGGGCCTATCTAGATAACTATAATCAATAATAATAATTAATAATTAAAAATAATAATTGAAGCCGCATTGAGGCCCCTCTGGAATGTGCAGTCAACTCATAATAAATAAGAATAATACTTGAGAAACCATGGTGATGATAGATTGTCCCAGTCAACCAATAAAAAATAATAATTAAGAAGCTGCATTGGCCCCTCTAGAATGTCCCAGTCAACCCATAATAAATAATAAATAAGAATAATACTTAAGAAGCCGCATGGGCCTATCTAGACAACTTCACGCCTTATTCTTATCCTCAAAGCCAAAAATCACCTCCTCGTTGCTTTACGTTGCGCCCTCTTCAGCATATCTATGTCTTTTTAATAAGGGTGCTAAAATTGTAGACAATATTCAAATACTGGCCTAACATATCTATTATACGACATTATACAAAAACAATATATGTAATTAGTCTGCATCTGGCATTAATTTTCAATTTTTAACCCTAGGCCCTAGCTCTGGGTTCAAAATCTTACAATGGAAACAATGAAACACTAAAGAATGTTACAGACTTACGGGTTACAATGCCAATAGTTTGTTGAAAATTGAAAAAAAAATATATTAAAAACTTCATAATATATATAGTTTTATTTTAATTTTTTATTTCTATTGAAGTTAAATCACTTAAATATACAAAAAAAATAAAAAATAATAAAAAAATATAAAAAAATCAAAAAAATCAATAAAATCAAAAAATCATGATTTTTTTATAAAAATCAAGTAAAAAATCAATTTGTTTTTCATTTTGATTTTTCGTGCCATCCTGGCCAAAAACTACTTTTGCGGAATAATACTAAAGAGCACATCCATATACTCACTCCGGATTTATTATTATTATTATTATTATTATTATTATTATTATTATTATTATTATTATTATTATTATTATTATTATTATTATTATTATTATTATTATTATTATTATTATTATTATTATTATTATTATTTGTATTATCAATCACTCCCAATCTTCTAAATATTATTAATATTAATAATGTAATATTATTATATTATTTTTACTATTGTTGTATTATTATTAAGTGTATTATTAATAATAATATTAATAAGTACAATAGTATTATTATTATTATTATTATTATTATTATTATTATTATTATTATTATTATTATTATCATTATTATTATTAATCTTCTTATGGCATGTTTCTTTTCTTTCTTGCCATTTTCTATCGCACGTCTTGATATTTAGTAAAGTGTTATAATTATGGTGTGTGTGTGTGTGTGTGTGTGTGTGTGTGTGTGTGTGTGTGTGTGTGGTATGTTATGTCTGTTATGTATTATTATTATTATTATTTTTATTATTATTATTATTATTATTATTATTATTATTATTATTATTATTATTATTATTATTATTATTATTATTATTATTATTATTATTAATTTTATTATTTTTATTGATAGTATTATCTGTTTATTAATATTATTATTTTTATTATTATTATTATTGTGTACTATTATTGTTTAATTATTATTGTATATTATTATTGTGTGTGTGTGTGTGTGTGTGTGTGTGTGTGTGTGTGTTATTATTATTGTGTGTGTGTGTTATTATTATTATTATTATTATTATTATTATTATTAATATTATTGTTTTTATTTATTATTATTAATATTATTATTATTATTATTATTATTATTATTGTGTGTGTGTGTGTGTGTGTGTGTGTGTTATTATTATTATTATTATTTTTATTAGTTGTACTGATAGTGCTATGTGGTATTATTATTATTATTATTATTATTATTATTATTATTATGTATCTATATTATTATTATTATTATTATTATTATTATTATCTATTTTATTAAGAGTAAGATTATTTCATATTATATAACTGTTTTAATTTACAGTTTCTATATTAAATATAAATTTGAATATGAAATCGTATAATAAATACTTGATGAGCTCAAAGGACGAAAACGTCTCCTTACAAACTCATTTCTTGTCTATGTAATTATTTTTACATTAAATTACTATTTTTCAATGATAAATTATTATGTAATACATCATAGACAGAATAAAGTATTTTTGATTGATTTCATTGATTGATTGATTTATTATTATTATTATTATTATTATTATTATTATTATTATTATTATTATTATTATTATTATTATTATTATTATTATTATTATTATTATTATTATTATTATTATTATTATTATTTTTATTATTATTATTGTTAGTAGTAGTAGTAGTATAGTAGTAGTAGTAGTATTAAGTTATTATTAGTTATGTATTAGTAGTAGTAGTAGTAGTAGTAGTAGTAGTAGTAGTAGTATTTTCAGCAGTGGCAGTAGGAGGAGGAGGAGGAGGATAATAGTTTCTATTCTGATTGGAGTCAGCAGGAGTAGCAGCAGCAATGACAAGGCAATTGGACAACTACTGTTTGCAATTGTTGAACATGAAAAAGTTTTGAAATTTTTTGTATGAGGATTTGTCTTGGAGGAATGTGTCGAGATTTTTGTTTTTGTCAATTCCTGTGAGTATGATTCTGTGAGAAAGTTATTTTTTTAAGTCTTTTATGATGTTTTGGGGGATTGTGGTTAGATTGTAGACGTTAAGTAATTCTTTTGAAACTGTTGAAGGCTTGGAAATTGTATGAGTGGTTTCAATTTTATTTAAATGAATTTTCTAGAAGTTTACATAGTATAGAAAGGGGAGATTGGACTGTAGGAGGATGGTATATTCGCGTTTTTCCTTAATTTCAACTTGGGTATTATTATTGTCATCTTCCATATTGGAGGATAAAATTAAATTTCCATGATTTGCTGAATATTTCAGTTCGTAGGTCATGGCGGTGGTTTCTAGATATTGTAGATTGAGGTTTGAAATGTTAACTAGAAATAAAGCTAGAGAGGTTTTGAGTGATCTAATACCTAATATAGTGTATATGGTGGTGCAGGGTAGAGTTGAACAGTGCTCAAAACGTGTATGTCTTTGCTGTCTAAAGGTTTTCCTCTTTTAGTGTTGCATTGGCGAATATGAGATGCTGAAATAGTGATGTTCTAGTATAATGCCATAAGGTTTTGAAGATTGTTGCTATGATCATAATTTTAGGACTTCGTTGAAGGTTGGGAATTGTTTAAGTTTTTACGACTTGGCATTTTCTTTTTTCATCTGGGTTAGTTATATTTTTTTTTATAGATGTTCTTTGAATTTGCTTTATTATTGGGTTGTTAGTTTGTTAGAGTAGATGCTTTGGTATTAATTTTGCTTATAATTTTGCTGCTAATTCTGCTGTGTGAGTTCTAAATTATCGCCGTTTGTTTCTTTATATGACTATAGTTCACAATTCTTGGTTACAGAAAGGATTGTAGTATTTATATTTTATGC
>JABUQX010146021.1:10000-14377 GCA_015478945.1 Trachelipus rathkii
GTGTATTATTATTATTAAATAAAATTTGATTGAAAATGAACTTTGACAATTAAATGTTTTTAGAAGTTTAAATTGTGCTTTCGAAATACTTTTCGAAAGGACTTTTCTAGTTTATATAAAAATGATAAAATAAAATTTCAAAAATTTTTAATGCAATTAAAAATTAATTTGATTTGTAAAAAAAAATAAAATTTAATTTGAAATGAACTCAATAAAATTTAATCTGATTTTATCAAAATGAAATCAATAAAATTTGATTTGAAAAATAAAAAAAATGAAAATTAGTTTGCAATAAAATTGATTTATTTTTCTAGGAAAAGTTTCAGTTAATAATTTTAATAATAATAATTATTAATGGTTTATTCTACTTACGACTTTTATTTTCGGTTTGTCTTCTTGAAAGTACTTTTCTAAATAAAAATTGAATTTAGCAAAATTTAATTTATATATATATATATATATATATATTTATTTATAATATAATATATTTAATATATTATATCTAATGCAACATATTCAATATATTTAAATATATCCAATATGTTATATCCAACATAATATATTTAATATATTTATATATTAAATAAAGTTTGAGTTTTAGCTTTTAAGCTTTTAATCTTTGGGAGCTTAATTTTTCTAAGTTTTAAAAATATAACGAAAATTTTGAATCGATTTTTTTCTATGTTCACTACAAAAGAATACTTTAAAATATTTCGTTTTTAGCGCTTTACGTTAAATTTAAAGTTACTTTGAATTCTATTTATTTCTTTTTAAATGGTTAATTTGCAGCGAGAGAATGAGCTTTAGCTTCGGTTCCTCGTCTTTTATACTAATTCCATAGGATGTATATCCTGTGGGTGATCTTAAGAAATCTTGTGAAATAGGAAATCAAATTAATAATTTATAAAAGAAATTTGTTTATGAAAACTGATTGAGCAATGGGAATTTTCTAAATAATATTCTCACGCTATTAATAATTTTCTCACGGTATTCCCAGTGGGTTTTACCGTTTCAACATTGGGATTTTTATATGAAATAATATAATTTATATTAATTGATATCCTGTTGTTTAGAATATTTCCAGATTAAGCAATCGGCTTTTCAGAATCTCCCCCCTTAAAAATTTTTAAAACTTAAAAATTTGAAGTGAGATTAAAAAAAATCAAAATATTAAAAAAATCAAAAATATTTCAAAATATCTAACTAATAAATCAAAGTAATAAGTTATACAATAACTTATTATATATAATGTTCCGGCTTGAGTTCCATAATGTGACCGAGTACGGGTTTGGTTCTTGAAATCTTCGTGTAAGAGTCGAATTTTCTCCGTCTCGTCAAGCCTTTGTTTCTCTCCATTGTATCTCTTGAAGTATCCCATTCGCCATGTTCTCTACAATACCTTAAAGAGAAAGAAAAATATCGGCAGCAGTATGGGGTCTTCAAAAGATTGGAAAGATTTACATGTTAATATGTAAAAATGTAAATTAAATTCAAAGAATTTGTATTGAAAGGAAAAAAATTTCTCATACAGTTATATTGAATTGTAATGTCTTTGTTGATTGTTGTAAACTGTACTTAATTGTTGTTTCAATTAATGTATAAATTGTTGTTGCAAGTAATGTTTAATTACTGTTGTGTATGTTTGTCATATGTTGCACAAGTTGCTCACGTAACAGCGTGTCTTTTAGTGACTGTATTTGATGTCTGAAACATTGTTTTGTTGACTGGTATAAAGAATGTTAAATGTTATATGTCTTTATAGTTGTGAACATTGTGATATGAAATGTTATTAACATTGAAATATAATAATGAAATAAAAGAAAATTGAAAATAAAATTTCAAAAAAATAAATTAAATTCTTAGGAAAATCTTCCCGTATTTCGTTTCTAGAAATCTGTATTTTCCTTAAAATATATTTGTAATAAGGATTATTATAATATGATGAACAGGGACAATATATAAATTGTTAAGAATTATTAAAATTGTTATTAAAATTGTTTTAAAAATGTTAAAATTGTAAAAAAAATGTTAAAATTGTAAAAATTTATTAAAGTTGTAAAGGAAATATTTAACTTTTCTTTTCATTAACTTTTATATTTGAACAGGGACATTATATATATATATATATATATATATATATATATATATATATATATATATATATATATATATATATATATATATATATATATATATATATATATATATATATATATATATATGTATATAATATATAAAAATAAATTTACGTTATTATTCAATTCATGCTGGGATAACTTTATAATCATGAAGTAAATTAAAAACAAGTGTCCTCGAGTACTTTCCCATTTTGATTTAATAGTCTGCAAACATGTGAAATTACTCGAAAGCACTCTGTAATGAGCTATTGAATCTAACAGGGACGATATAACTAAGTTATGAAAGTTATAAGATATTGAAATTTCGGCCTGTTGATTGGTGGTGGTTTTTCGACCTGATAGGGAAATTCCTCAGTAACAAGTAATGTCACTGCTTGTTAATGACGAACCACATTATCCTGAAAAAATGCGTACTTCAGTGTTCCCTGCTAAGATGAATATCTGTAAAAAATATTAATGTCCCCTGATAGTATACTTACTTCAGAGAAATTCTGTAAAAAAAAATCTGTGTTAGGATTAGTAAATGAATAAAAAATGTAAATTCATCTCTCTCTAAAAAATTTTGAATTAGGATTAGTAAATAAATGAAATATAGATTCCTGTAAAAAAAAATTAAATAAGTTTTCTTAGGTACTCCTGTTATTATAAGAGTAGAATCTATAAAATCTGTAAACAAAAGAATGAAATTATTGAAAATAAACAACAAATTCTTGTATTCACACTATTATTCTACAATCATCCTTACACCTCTTTGTTTTCCTATTTTTAATTAAAAAATGGAGAAAAAAAAAATTTATATTTTAAACATAAAATTTAAACAAAAATACTAGGTGTGTGTATGTATTAAAACATGATTGCATACTTAGGAACATGAACTGTTATGTTTCAAAATGTTATGTTATGAAATCGTAACTGGATGAAATGTTGTGTTATTCACTTATGACTGGACTCTAGTTTAACCTAGGTGTGACAAGACTAACAGAGTTCTTTGGTGTAGGTAAAGTACCTAATATGTTTACTGTCTGTTTCTTGTGAAGTTAATTAATACCCACATATGAATCAACTTATGTATATCTCAAAGTTTACATCTATGAATGTATACATGTATATCTGTAATGATTATGAGATTTACATGTAAAGATCTTTACTTTAAACGTGAAATGTTTAAGTGTTGTTGTATTAGTGAAATAACAAATCGTGGTATGTATGTCAAACATTACCGTTACCTGACCCTTGTGTAACCAGAAAGTTCTAAATGTGTTAGAATTTTAACTCTTTCATTCATACATTTTTAAAGTTACAAGTGTTTGTAATTACTAAATTACATCATATAATGAGAATTATGTGTTTATTATGACTTACACTAAATTCATTATGCATCTATTCAAATATGAACTATATCAGTTTAGAAGAAAAACTGCAAAATTATGACTGATATAAACTTATTATTCAAAGTGGTTAGTTGTGTATTGAATCACTAGTGGTTCCTAGTTGTTCACCTATTATGCGTTTTCGCATGTTATGTTGAGTAATGTTACCACTTATATTTATGAGATAAATTATCCTTAAAATTATTATCTTTTCTACCTTGGGTCATTGTGCTTTGACAAAAAAAAATGTGAAAAATAAAAATTAATATTAGAAAAAATGTTAATGTAAAGTACCTTTACTACAAATATTTTAAATGAATCTCTAGTGGTCACTTAATTGTTTAAATGTTTACTTACTATTTATATACATGATGCTTCTTGAATTGTATGCGACTCCAAACTTAGGTACTCTAAATTTAATTTAATTAGAATGCCATAAGTTGAAGTAGTATACACTTACTCATTTCTAAAGGTGTTCTTACACTTGTGAATCAACCTTTTGATTTAGAACGATGTTGCTCTTTTGTATCAGCTGTTTTGCTCTTATTAACAGAATCACACTTCCTTCTTCTAAATTTATTTTCCTTTTAAAGAAAGTTGGTATCTTTCTTATACTTATTCAGCATTAACTTTTACTGCTGTCTTCTTATGATTTTAAAGTATTAAATCAATGGTTCCATTTTTACTTTCCTAACGATGGTTCGACTTTACATTACTATGGATACACAGGTTCTCTTACTGGTCTAACTACCTTTGTCCTGAATCCAACTATATCTTTCTTTTATTCCTAAAATTTCTATCAGACTGAACCGTTTGTAAAGTCAGTTCCTATACATATGTATTCCGAAGTATATCAGTAGAAGATGTTT
>JABUQX010146022.1:10000-21505 GCA_015478945.1 Trachelipus rathkii
TTTTCCTCCATCTTCCCCTCCTATCCATTCCCCATCCCCTCCCTTAACCCTCTCCCCTAACCCCTCCCTCTTCTTTCTTTTTATATTTACTTCTTTCCAGAATATTTTGCTTCCTGTTTCAAAATTTTCTGTCACTTTTCTACACCATTCATTATTTGCATTTCTCTTCGCCCTCTCCACCGCCCTCTTTGCTTCCACTCTAACCCCTCTATATTCCTCCCAGCTTTCCCTTCTCCTATTCCCCAACCATTTCACATAGACCTCTTTTTTCTTTTTCACCAAATCTTTCACCTCCTCATTCCACCATTCACTTCCTTTCCTTCTACTTGCTCCCACCTTTTTTACTCCGCATATCCTTCTGGCTTCTTCACAAATTGTCTCTTTAAATCTCTTCCACTCCTCCTCCACATCCCTAATTTCCGTCCCTCTCACGTCCCTCCACCTATCCTCCATAACCCTCCTAAACTCGCTCTTACACAACGTCTCATCTAATTTTTCCACCTTAATGACTTCTATTTTCCTCTTACTTTCTCTTTCTCTAACCGTTACCTCTCCCCCTACCCTTAACCTAGCAACCACCAAATAGTGATCAGATAACCCCCTACCTGCCCCTCTGAATACATTTACATCCAGTAATCTGCCTCTATCCTATCTATTTATACACACATAATCCAGTAACGCCCTCCCCCCCGTTATCTCACTCTTCCATGTATACTTATGATTTTCACTTTTCTTGAACCACGTATTTCCAACTATCAATCTTCTATCAACACATAACTCTAACAGACTTTCTCCATTAACATTCCTTTCCCCTACCCCAAATGGACCTATAATTCCCCCCATCTCCTCTCTTCCCACTCCTGCATTCAAATCTCCTAATAAACAAATTTTATCATTTACCCCGAAACTTTCCCAACATTCATTCAACTCACTCCAAAATCTTTCTCTCTCCTCCTCCCTCGCTCCATTTACTGGTGCATACGTGCATATAAAAACCCACTTTTACCCACATTATCCTCGAACTCACCTGGTTGCACACACTTACCTTATCCCACACCTCTTTCCTCATAACTATTCCCACCCCTTCCTCGCCCTCACTCTCTCGTTCACCCCCGAAATCCTACCCTTAAATTTTCCAAAGACCATCTCCTTCTATCCTTTCAGCTTTGTTTCTGTCAACCCTAGCACATCCAACCTTTTTTCTTCGAACATCAACCCCACTTCTTCCCTTTTCAGATCCTCATTTATCCCTCTCACATTCATACAACCCACTCTAATCTCCTCTCTTTTGCCCATCCTATCTCTTTACTCTCCCTTACTCTCCTTAATCCTGACCCTCTTATTCACCACTCTACTTTCTTCTATTCCCACACTAAATTAGGCTGCACGTTTACTGGGATCCCACAACCTGAGGCACTTCCCAATACCTCAAGCTCCAAACCCCGCTCAAACAAACACACCCTAAAATACCCTAAAATTATATAAAAAATATTAATAAATCTTAACTTAATGTTTTCGTTTACGAATTTTATAAATACAATAGTTGAAGAAACTTCTCTTCTTCTCAAAGGTCGATATTGATTACGATGTATACGTTCCTTTGTAAGTCTCTTCCTACCTTAATAGTAAAATCAGGAGGGTCCTTACTTAAAGACACTCTTCTTAATCACAGAGGTCTCAAATTTTCTATTAATCTACCCTGTTGATTTTCTTCCTACACAAGTATCTAATTTCAAATGAAATATAATTTTCTCTAATAAGTTGCCCTGAAAACCTTGATTTGAATTTTCAAGTAGACAAAGTATGATACAGTAGGAAACCTCAGAAAGATTATATTATCCTGATGCTAAATTTCCCGCAACACTTTTGCTTATATTTTATTTATTGCTTTTATTCCTTTGCTAAATGTAACTGAAATCCTTGATCCTTGAATGTCTTCTTCAAGTAAAACAAAAGAAACCTCAGTAAAAAATCTAAGAGTCCAAAAAAGTACATAAAATAGTAATTATGCCACTTCACAGTTTATCCATTTATATTTATATATATATATATATATATATATATATATATTATTACATGTAAATATATATATATATATATAATAATATAAAAATAATAATAATAATAATAATAATAATAATAATAATAATAATAATAATAATAATATATATATATATTATTATTATTATTATTATTTGTGTGTGTGTGTGTGTGTGTGTGTGTGTGTGTGTGTGTATTATTATTATTTTTATTATTATTATCTGTGTGTGTGTGTGTGTGTGTGTGTGTGTGTGTGTGTGTGTGATTATTATTATTATTCTCCTCTTGTACCCAAGATTGGGTGTAAGGTGTGTAACACACACCGGAATAAAGAAAAAAGTATTAGAAAGAATATGACGTAAATCGAAAGAAAGCCCATCCTTACCGCCCCTTTATGCCTTTAAGTGAGAATCTGTCGCAGTCAGAAAAATCCACCCAAGGGCTTCAAGGGACTGTGACGTACTCACTACGGCATCTCGTCAATGTGGGGTTCATCCCACAGACAAAACCAGCAACCATACCTCCTTACAAAACCCAGAATTCACTCTATTATGCACCTTTCTTCTCGCCTCTGCCACATTCCTCTCCACCAGGCATTCCTTTACTGACTCAATCCACTTTTTCTTCGTCTCCCAGCCGGTCGATTCCCAACACACTCACCACTATACACCCGTTTAACCAACCGACTATCATGCATCCTTTCCACATGACCAAACCATCCCAATGTACTCTCGTTTATTCTCTCATTTATACCTTTCTTCACACCACACAACCCCTAATACGTTCATTGCTCATTTATCAATTCTTATCACACTAACACACCCCTAAAATTGTCCATCCGAACACATTGTACTTTAGATCTATACCTCTTATTTCAGACCATAGTTTCACTACTGTACATTAACACAGGTAACAACATAACCTCATGCAAGACCCTAGCGCACTCAAAACTTAGTCCTTTTACATCTACCAAGGATTTACTACACTCTCCATCATCCGTTTCCTTTTCATCCAACATATATCCTAAATATTTAAACTCAGACACTTGTTCCAGTTGCTCACCATCCAACATAACCTCGCACCTAGGACTATCTTCACTCACAACCATAACCTTGCTCTTATCTATTTTTACTTTCAAACCACTCCTTTTACACACCCTGCCAAATCCCTCTATCAATCATCTCTCAATTATTTGTCAGATAAAAGATAGATTTACATTCTCAGGACTTTTAATTGTTGCCACGTTATTTCTGCCGGAAATGTTTCCTCAGTATGATTCCATCTTTCCTGGGAAAAATGTAAATGAAACCTGTAAAGTGTACACTTTCATTGACATAAAGAAACTTAAAACAGAACTATCTATAATTTATAGCCTAGAAGAATTTCGTTCTATATCTGGAGCCATAGCTTTATTCGATTTCATTTCAGAAAATCACTTGGAAGCCACTTTTAGTAAAAGTGTGAAACTATTGAAAGTTTTAATAACCATTCCGATGACAACGTCCAAAGCAGAGCGCTGTCTTATTTAAAAAGGATTAAAACCTTTCTTAGAAACACCATGGAGCAAGAAAGACTTTCCGCCTTAGCAATGCTTTCGATCGAGAAAGACTTTATTATGGGCATACAAGATTTTAATAATAAAGTGATTGATAAATTTGCTCAATCAAAAGATAGAAGAGCGGACTTTCTTTTAAATAAAATTGTAAAGGTAAGTTACATAACTTTTTTAAAATAATTGTAAAATTTTTTAATTTTTCTAGATTAATGCTTTACGGTCATCAATGCTCTCTTTTTTGAAACACACACGCACTCACACACACACACACACACACACACACACACACACACACACACACACACACAATAGCAGCATATATATATATATATATATATATATATTATATAATAATAATATATATATATATATATATATATATATATATATCGTGTGTGTGTGTTGATAGTGTGTGTATTGTGTGTGTGTGTGTGTGTGTGTGTGTGTGTGTGTGTGTGTGTGTGTGTGTGTGTGTGTGTGTGTGTGTGTGTGTGTGTGTGTGTGTGTGTGAGTAAATGTAAAATGCAACTACCAATATATATTAGGACGAATAGCGCCTGATATATATATATGTATATATATATATATATATATATATATATATATATATATATATATATATATATATATATATATATATATATATATATATATATATATATATATATATATATATATATATATATATATATTTTTCTTGCACTACTAACAAATGCTTCCTTCATTTGCGTCTAGATTTGTTCATTTTCACATTGTTCACATTCAACTGATTTATTTTCAGCTGCTTTGACGTGTTATTCCTTATAACTTTTTCACTTAACTTTTCACTCTTAATTCACCCAACTTTCTTCATTATCTCACTCTTCTCCTTCCATGTCCTCCTAACTTAATCTTACATAAAACAACATGATGAGTAGTATATAGGGCTACATCGGCAGGTGCCAGATTTGTAGCTAAATCTGGAAACATTTCGATACATATATATATTTGTTGCGACTTTTTAGTACTCAGCTACCTTCCTGGCTACTTTTCATGTATGGCGTTTTTAATGTGGGGCTCAACCCCCGGGGGCCCTTTTTTCATGTACGTTCGCCAGCTATTTTAAGGGTATGTATGTGTGGGTGTAGGTGTATGTGCATGTCTTTTGTTACTTTTACCCCGCTAGCACCCTGGGTTCTCCCCCTACCCCCCTTTTTTCTATTCACATATGATATGATTTCACGTTTTTACCTGTGCCTTTTTTTAAAACCTTTTTTTTAGGCATTTTTTTCATTTTTGTATATATTTTTAGCGATTTTCTTCAACTCAGTTACTTTCATGAACATTTTTAGCGCTTTTCCTGCTAAATCTGGCAACTTATAGCTAAATTTCAGTATTTTAGCACTTTTCAACTTTTCTTTCGACGTTTTATCATTTTAGGTATATATATTTTAAAGACTTTCTAACACTCAGCTACTTTTCTGGTCTATCTTTCTAGCGTTTTTTTGCTAATTCTAGCAACCTATTGATAATTTCAGGATTTTAACACTTTTTAACCTTTTTCGGTATTTTTATCATTCTTGGTATGTATTTTAATGACTTTCTAATACTTAGCTACTTTTCTGGGCCTTTATTTAGTGCTCTTCCTGCTAAATATGGCAACCTTTAGTTAAATTTCAGGATTTTATCACTTTTTAACCCTTTTTTCGGTATTTTTATCATTTTAGGTATATATTTTAATGACTTTCAATTACTCAATTTTTTCCTGAACTTTTTTAATAATTTTTCATATAATTCTGGCTACCTATTGGTAAATTTTCCAGGATTTTTAATCTTTTTGATATATATTTTGCACTTTTTAGTCACTTTCTACTACTCATATACTTTCCTGATCCTTTTCAAAAGCTTATTCATGTAATTTCATTAGTTTACCTGTTAATTCTGGCCACTTATTGATAAATGTTTATAATTTTTAACTTTTTCGATACATTTTCAACCTTTTTTACCACCATTTTACAGCCTTCAGACATCTCAGTTATGTACCCCTATCGAAGGATGTGACATTAACCGTTAGGCTTAAGAACATACCCTCAGCAGCGGGATCATATTAACCATTGGGCTTAAATACGTTCCCCTAGCAACGTTAGTCCTAACACCTGTTAACCTTTCAATCACCTCATCCAAGTTCGTGAATCATTTTTTCGGCGTTTTTGACGCTTGCGGCGTCACATTAATGGTTTTCGATTTCATCCACGCGTTTGAGTTCAGCTCCGAGCCCCGTCAGCCGCCCGCTGTCCGCATTCCGCCGTCCCATCGCCCGTCCGCCCGCCACCCTCAGCCCGCCTTATATATATATATATATATATATATATATATATATATATATATATATATATATATATATATATATATATATATATATATATATATATATATATATATATATATATATATATATATATATATATATATATAATGCAAGCTAACGAAGACTATGAATCGCATTTCGAATACTCGAACTCATTGCACATATTCAGTGCATCCCACCAACATGATCATCAGTTTGAAACTACTTAATAAACTCAAAGTATGACACCATACGTCTCTTGACTTCTACGTATTTAAATATTTTAAACTTTAACTCAATGCATGATTTGATGTTGAACCATTGGTTATTTAACTCTCATTCCAGAACTGTAACCAATTGGTCTTAGGGTACTTGGAGATGAAATGTAAAGAAGTAATATTTCTATTATCACTATCGGTCAATCTTGGTTAGACCTTCAGCTATCCAAACATAAATTACTTTTATTTTTAATGTGTTGTTTTAAAAGTTTTAGGTAGATAGACATTTCTTCAATCAATGTAACGTGTTTTACACACTGAAACCGAATAAGATGTATAACCCAAATTTTAGGGATATGACACCCTATAGTATTCACTCTCTATTTAAGCTCTACCCCTTTTTACTCAATCATATTTCAGTAAGGTTTAAGATATTGCATTCTTTTAAAGTTAGGCATCCAGCATGAAGGATATGTCAACCTCATGACTCTGAGTATTAAACCATTATGTATAAATGGGAAGGATGTAACCTATCCATCATATATATATATATATATATATATATATATATATATATATATATATATATATATATATATATATATATATATATATATATATATATATATATATATATATATATATATATATATATTGCACAAAGAATATGGATCACCATACATTTATATGTAGTTATCTAGGTATTCATTGCTCAGACTAACATTATCTATCAATACCTAACCGGTCTAAATATACAAACCTAACATACTATCATGACTCATGCAGCTTTTTAACTACAACATCTCTCTCTCTCTCTCTCTCTCTCTCTCTCTCTCTCTCTCTCTCTCTCTCTCTCTCTCTCTCTCTCTCTCTCTCTCTCTCGCCATATTGTCTCATCAGGCAACGATAAATATTTTTCTTTTCTAAGTACATCGACACTATCACCATATGGTTTTGTTTTCAATTCTATAAATAGCTCATATTAACTCATAATCCACAAGGCGCGTACAAACACACACACACACACACACACACACACACACACATACACACGCACACACACACATCCACAATCAAGCTCATGCACACACGCACACATACGCACATCCATACAACATGCAGACAGACAGGTAGCTCTCACTAACCAATCATAAAATTATACTTAGAGGCCTAGGCATAACATCATAGTAGACGAAGTTATGAGGTGTAGTGATACAGAAGGAACGATACATGAGGAGGTGCTTCTTGGATATTACGTAAAGGATGAAACTTGGTATACTTATAGATTCTAACATAACTTCAACATAGCCGAAGTTAGATGTTGCAAGGATGCAAATGGCTCAATACTTGGAGAACATGCAAAGGGTTGAAACTAGATATACCTAGAGGTGTTGTCATAACTGCCCATCACTTGTAATGCATCTCACAAAAATATTACGTCATCTAAAGGTTTAAGGCTGATATTTCTATATTCAAATCTCATTTTCTCTTTATCAGCGTTAGCTAACATATTTTGATAAGCTGGAACATGTATATTTTGTTTGTTATCTTTATTTTATAAGTTTTATGTTTAATTTTTGTTTTATTTTTATTTATTTTAATTTTATTTATTTTAAAAATTACTTTTGTTTTAATTTTTTCAATTTTACTTATTTAAATTTATTTTACTATTGATATTATTATTATCATTATTATTATTATTTTATTATCATTATTATTATTATTATTATTATTATTATTATTATTATTATTATTATTATTATTATTATTATTATTATTATTATTATTATTATTTTTATTATTATTATTATTATTATTATTATTATTATTATTATTATTATTATTATTATTATTATTATTATTATTATTATTATTATTATTATTATTATTATTATTATTATTATTATTATTATTAGTATTATTATTATTATTATTATTATTATTATTATTATTATTATTATTATTATTATTATTATTATTATTATTATTATTATTATTATTATTATTATTATTATTATTATTATTTTTATTATTATTACTATTAGTATTATTATTATTATTAATATTATTATTATTATTATTATTATTATTATTATTATTATTATTATTATTATTATTATTATTATTATTATTATTATTATTATTATTATTATTATTATTATTATTATTATTATTATTATTATTATTATTATTATTATTATTATTATTATTATTATTATTCATATATATCTATCATGGTTAGGCTTTTCGTATCTGGCTAAAATTTGGAGGTGTGCTAGGTGGTGACGTAACCTCGTCGTAGACGAGGTTACGTACCCCTGTGTCCTCCATAAGGGGGACACTGCCCCCTAAGGAATTAAATTAATCGTTGGAGGCTGAAATTTGGATAGTGTATAAAAAAAAGGAGAAAGGAGTCTGAATCTATATAGTTTGGTACTCTGCGTCCCCCCGTAAGGGGGGACTCTGCCCCCTCTAAAAATTAAATTGATCGTAGAAGGTTGAGATTTGGATAGTGTATAGAAGAAGAAGAAAGGAGTCTGAATCTATAGAGTTTGAGTTAGCCCCGGCTCCGGTGCTGGCTCGTATGCGGTGCTTGGTTAGTAAATATTTGTATAATAATACAATACAGGTGTTAAAAAATATATGCTTATAAGGACGTAGATCTCAACTATGGGTGTTTGAGCCTCTCTCTCTCTCTCTCTCTCTCTCTCTCTCTCTCATGGCAATGCGGATTGTGTCACCAAGCCCAGGGTCGATGCGTGTGCGCGCCCGCAGGCGCGCCTGCCAGCTCGATCCGCCGTGAAACGGGCGCGTGTGCATGCCCGCCGGCGCGATCAGCCGCGAAACCGACGCATGCGCGCGCCCGCAGGCGCGCTCTCGGGGGGCGATCAGGCCCAAGAACGCAAACGTGTTCTGTTTTCTTTTAATAATTTTAAAAAAAAAAAAATTTAGCTTTTACGAGTGAGCTTTTGTTTTCAACTTAATTTTTTTTTTCAAAAAATTTATTATTTTTTTATTTATTTTTTAATTTATTTTTGGTTTTACTAATTTTTTATGCTTTTCGCGTTTATAACGTAAAAATTTACGTTTTTACATACCCTAAATCAGTAAATCAGTAAATCAAACCATCTTCCAACCACCCTTCTGTCCATCCATGATCTATTGATCTATTGATCTATTGATCTATTGATCTATTGATTCAAGTCATATTTTTTATTAAAATTGCTATGTTTTACATTCCCTAAATCAGTAAATCAAACAACCCTCACCACTCCCCACTCCCCCTACCTCCAATCTATTGATCTATTGATCTATTGATTCAAGTCATATTTTTTTATTAAAATTGTTATGTTTTACATACCCTAAATCAGTAAATCAGTAAATCAAACAACCTTCGCCATCACATTCCTACCCTGTTATGATCTATTGATCTATTGATTCAAGTCATATTTTTTAGTAAAAATTGTTATGTTTTACATATCCTAAAACAGTAAATCAGTAAATCACTGATTCCAAGTATCCTCCCCTCCTCTCTCCTTCCCATCCATGATCTATTGTTCTATTGAGCTAGTGAACCATTTATAACATAAATGCAAACCTTTTCTTATTCATTAGTGTTCAGGTGTCAATCTAGAATGGACGTTGGTAAATTTATGTTCCGCGCTCCTGCTACATGTCTTGTGTCTGGTCCTACAGGGTGTGGGAAAACCTTTCTGCTACTAAACATTTTAAAAGAGGTCGAGATTTTCGAACAACAACCTGTTAAAATCATATGGTGCTTCAGTGTTTACCAAGAAAAGTTTAAAGATTACGAAGATGTAATTCAATTTCATGAAGGGTTATATGATATAAAAGCTCTTCAATGTTTACCAGGGCATAAAATTATAATCCTTGATGATTTGATGCATAAATTGAATGAGGATATAGCAGAAACTTTCACAGTTTACTCTCATCATTTAAACATCACAGTATTTTTTATAACACAGAATATCTTTCATCAGAATAAGTATATGCGGGATGTGTCTTTAAATACACAGTATTTAATCTTGTTTGGGCAAAGAAGGGATATGAGTCAGGTCAATGTTGTGGCTACTCAAATGTTCTACTCAACGTAAAGAGTTCTTAAAAGTATAAATGTGTTACATCTCATACCTTACACATACTCTGCATCCTAAAAACACGCATAGAGAGTTACAGCGTACAAATATCTTACCTAACGAGATTGAGACAGTATACATACCTGAATAATGAGTACTCTAGTAGCAGATTATTTACCTCTTATGAGAAAATTTAAGACCCTGAAACCTTCTGAAAAACGTAAACTGATTTGTGAAGATGAAAAATTTATACAATGTATAGCAGAAGTTTGCCTAAATCTTATAAAAGGAAATGTTCCTTTAAACAGACCTCAGAAGGTAAAGCTACGTCGTCATAGAAACATCATTAAAAAACTTGCTGGTAACGTAAGAAAACTTAAAAATAAAAAGAAGCTATTACAGAAAGGTGGAGGTGTATTCCTACCTTTACTCTTTTCCGTTATAGCCCCCTTGATAACCAAGTGGCTTGCTCAATGATGAAGAAGGTAGTGGTTTTACCCTACAGCGATTATGAGAAGATGAAATATAACACAGGAGCCCTACCTCTACAACAACAACAGCAACAACAACAACAGCAACAACAACAACAACAACAACAACAACAACAACAACAACAACAACAACAGCACCATCAACAACAACAACAACAACAACCATTCGAACAACCTCAATCAAACCCTCAATCGCAACAGATTGGGTATAATAACCCTTGTCAACCACTGATTCAACAGCAACCTTTGAGTTTATATGATCCGCAAGTTTAACAGATAAATAATTACGAGAAGGAACTGTACCAAATATTAATCTCTGATGTTAACATTCATGAAAAAAAGAGTCCTATATCAAAATGCTATACAAAAATTAGTAGATCTAAAAGTTTTATTAAATTCACCTAAGGAAGATTCAGTTCTAGCATCAAATACTAAGATTGATGTGAAAAGAGAAGATAATTTTAAACATGTACTCAAGGAAAGCTTACCAATGAGGAGTAAGAAAACGGGTATAGCTCTATATAATATTTTAAAAGAGCAGATTAACTGGAATGAACTCGGTCAAATCATTATTGACGGAGAAACAATACCTGGATCGAATATTGTTGACTTAATATCCGATCTTTCGCGTGATTGGAAGAAGGCTCCTGTGGCAGGATGGAACAGGATCAAACAAGAACTTCAGACTATTAATTTTCCGAGAACTTTAATCCTGAATAAACAAAGATTAGCGGATTTGGATAATATTCCAATGTCTCCTAGACCTGATGCAAGTCCC
>JABUQX010146023.1:0-5000 GCA_015478945.1 Trachelipus rathkii
CGGAAGCTTCTCCTGAGAAAGAATTAAACAGATATAACATGCTTCAAAAATGATTAAAAGGACTAATGGAGAAACCTAGAGGTGGAAAGAGTAAATTTAGCAGCTTAAGGAGTAAGATTGGATATTAAGAAAAGATCTACAGTAGTATATTGGATTCATCTCTCAGACGATTAGGAATATAAGTAGAGAGTTGGATCACCTGATTAAGATTATTATGAATTGAAAAATGTTAAGCGAGTTCACCTGTGTCTTTTAAGCTAGAAGAAAGCCTTTGGCAAGAATTAACATTGATTTAACCTAGAATGATTGTTTAAGAAATAGGAGATTACGAGAGGATTTACTCCATTTTAGAGGTTAGTCGAAGAATTTAATATAACCAATAAAACTAAAAGATAAAATTAGAAATTAAGAACATGAGTGCAAACAACGTCGTTTCGTAATTTAGGGCTGTAAAAATTAAGGATAGACACAGTGGAAGGGAGTAAAATGGGTTTCATGCTGAAGCATTTAAACATTTGAGTTTCTGTTAGGATCAAAAAGTGAGCTTTATGGCAAGAGGCGTTGTTCAGCAAAGTGGAAATTAGAATAAAGATATAAAAATACCAAATGTTGAAGAAATTAATGAAGAAAGAGGAATATGTGCCAGAAGAAACAACAAATCCATAGCGGTGCCAACCTCATTTTCGGAGGTCGCCATCTCTCAATTGATGATGGAAGAGGTTTGGACAAGAGCTTATCTTTAAAATGTAACTATGTCCTAGGCAATAAAAATAGTGGTCATTATCTTGAAATGCTTAAAATTTTGTGCGATGTGTTACGTATCCAGAGGTTCCTACTGTAATAGTTTTATTAATCATTATTAACACAATCAGTCAATAATAATAATAATAATAATAATAATAATAATAATAATAATAATAATAATAATAATAATAATAATAATAATAATAATAATAATAATAATAATAATATTTAGTTAAAAGCACCAGTAGAACACCTGCTCTACTGGTGTTTTTATCTACTTTGCATCATTATTTATGATAATAATCAGAATGTAACTAGCAATTTCAACTGTGGAGCTTTGTGATCCGTCGGTATGTTCCCATATTTTACTGGGTTTATACCTGTGTTGCATAATTCGGGTTCTTAAAGTGTTAGTTGTCTCCCACATGAGAGGAATTACATCCTACATCTTTGCAGTTAAGCTGATACACAACCTAACTTCTGTAATCCTCCAAACATTGACCACGGGTACTAAAATATGAGGACACTCAGCTCGGTGTGTAGTAGCTTCTTACATTTACACTTTTCTCTGACTTAACATGTTCCTTTACAATTATGTTTAATTTCGCTCTCCTCTAGAAACGTTTGTCAAATTTAATGATTTAAAATAAAAAGTTATCTTGCTTTCCATGTCAAGTGAATTTTTATTTGAGGTTAAAATGTTATTTGGAGTTCATTTAATAACTTTTTCTATTTTAATTTGAGGGTAACCTTTATTAATTAAGTTTTTTTGTTATTCTTATCACCTCTTTGTTAAAGTTTCCACGTTGAAGTTATTTCCCCATAGCTAATTAATGTTTTAATAATTGATTAATTAATGCCTGGACACTCTTTAACAGAAGAGGTGATAAAACCAATGGTTACTCAAGTAAATGAAAAGTCAAGGGTACCAAACCACGGCGCCAAAGTCACTTGATATGAATATTTATTTTAAATCGTGGCACGACAGAAACTGTGAAGCGAAAATCAAGCAGTAATTGTGAGATATGACAGAATCGAAAGCATGATGAAATGTATTACACACCGAGGCGGGAATGTCCTCGCCCGTGACTCCGGGTATTGGGGCCATGTTGTGTATCAATTAGTGCAAGAGAGTGAGATGTATTCCTCTTGGCAGAAACAGCTATCGCTACAAATCCCCTCTACAGTTGGCTATTTCAAGTTGGTAATTTCAACTATCTTCATATAGCAGAATCTCTTTTTTATTAAAAAAACTTAAGCCAGACATCTCAATGTAAAATTTAACGAAATGAATGAATGCTTCAATGTTTTTAAATAATTATAAAGGTGAAATTACATTTAAGTACTTTAAAGCTATTATTTACAAAATAGCAGAAATGTATACCAATATTTTAAACTTCACAATTAATGTAAAATAATTTCAGATTTTTATTTTAGAAATTTATTATTGTAAGCATTGCATTATAAATATTAGTTAGCCGTGATCATGCCTGAAGTATACAGGCGAAATATTGGTATAATATTAAAGGCTTTAACTTCTTTATTCTAGAATAATCCTTAATAAATTTTCTTCTCAAAATCAAGAATTATTTGGAAGAAGAGATTGTAAAAAGTACGTTAAAATTGACTCTGATCTAAATTTTCTTAAAATAATAATAAAAATAATAATAATTGTAAGAAGGAGAATAATAATAATAATAATAATAATAATAATAATAATAATAATAATAATAATAATAATAATAATAATAATAATAATAATAATAATAATAATAATAATAATAATAATAATAATAATAATAATAATAATAATAATATATAATAATAATAATAAAGCCTGTTTTATTCATTACCTTTTAAATTTCCTTTTTATTTATTTGCACATTCAATTCTTATTGAAAGAAATTTGGAGATTTTGCAAAGGGCTGAAATTTGTTGCGAATGAAATTTGTTTCTTTGATCTTGGGAATGCTCAGTCGTGGGAGAAATACGAATTTACACATTAAACATATGAAATTATATATATATATAGATATATATATATATATATATATAGAAGTAATATATATATATATATACATATATATATATATCTTTATAACAGGAATCACTTCCTTTTTATAAATATATATATATATATATATATATATATATATATATATATATATATATATATGGAGTTAAAGCAGTAATCGCTAGAGCAAATATTTACAAGTAGGAGGGCCTTGTTGATGAGATAAGAGGGAATTATTTAGGAGATACTAAGGTTGAAGTTAAGAAAAGTTATCAAATTTACAAGATATTTAAATTTATATTCATGAGCTTTTGTTCCTAAGCTGGAACCTCTTTCAGAAGTGATATTTTATAAACTAACATTTAAAAAATTAAAATTCACTAAGATTAAAGATATAAAACAAGAAATTAAGCAAGCCGATCGAATTTGTTTTGCAGACTTTAAGAACTTCCAGCACCTTTGGTGCCTTCAATTTCCCGATTCCTTAGATCATTTCTCTAGACCTCTGGACCATGCGCATAACAAGAAGGATTTTCATGTTAATATTAAAAGAAGAAATTTAAATAAAAAATTTGAAAAAATATTTTATTATAGTGATTAGGCTAAATTTTCAAATCCGGATAAAATCATAAATAAATCTAACTATATAATTAATAGAGACCAGAAGATTCTCCTTGGCTATGGTCTATCATTTTCTCTACAGAAAGAAGATTCACTTACTAATTTTTTCATTGATTATGAATATTGGAAATCTAAGGATGCAAATCAAATTATTAATCACGATTTTTTAAAAGGTTTATTAGTTAGTAATATTCCCATTTCAAACAATATAAAAAAAAACACCTCTTAAATTTCACCTCGCTCTGAAATCAATTACTAGTAACAGAGACATCATTTTGACATGTTCAGACAAAGGCAACAACAGTGTCATTCTTTACACCACTGACTATATCACAAAATGTAACAACCTTCTCTCTGATATCAAAACCTATTCCCCCCCTTACTAGAAACCCCCTAATCACAAATTTCATTTAACCGCAACCTTAAATCTATCCTTTCAGATTTTCCCACACTTCACAATGATCTTAAATCACAACTTCCCAGAATTTCAAAATTTTATGGTCATCCCAAAACACATAAACCTAATCTTCCACTTAGACCCATCATCTCCAACACTGACTCCACCACTTACAACCTCTCCAAATGGTTGTTCCTACAACTAAAACCCCTTATCAACCACATTTCTACTTCACACTTATCCAACACTGAAGACTTCATTAACAAAACCAAACATATCAACCCTCTTACTCACCATCTCCTTAGTTTTGATGTCGTTATCCTCTTCACATCTGTCCCTGTTCCCCTTACCCTCTCCCTCCTTGAACGCTTCATTAATGAAACTAATTTCAACTTGTCCTACCCTTTCCTTCCGTTAACACAACTTATCAACCTCACCCTTGAAAATAATTTCTTCGAATTTAATAATTTTTTCTTTAAACAAAACTCAGTTCTTAGCATGGACTCCCCTCTCTCTCCTACTTTCAGCAATCTCTTCATGGAAATCATTGAATACTATCACATCATCTCTCACCGCCTTCACTTAGGTACTAAATGGTATTGCAATGTAGATGTTATCTTCGCTGCTGTTTCTTCCAATATTAACCCTCAACTTATCCTTAGTTTCATAAACACTATCCACCCTAACATTAAATTCACTATTGAACACTCTTAAAACAACACCTTACCGTTTCTAGATACTCTCATGACTTGGTCCCCCTCTAACATTATCCAATTCACTATTTACAGAAAACGTACATCCAACCCTGCTTACATCCACTGTTTTTCCTCACATAATTTCTAAACACTAAAATTGGCACTCTTTCTTCCCTTTTCTTTCGTGCTTCCCAAATATGTTCTCCCTCCTACCTTCAACTTGAACTTTACTTTCTTACCTCCACTTTCAAAAAACTTTATCCTTCTCACATCATCTATAAGGCCTTAAAAAGGGCAAACAGAACCTATTACAATCCTCCCATCAACCGCTCCCTTAATTCTAACTCTTTCCTTCCTCTACCTCAATTTCCTCTCAACCACATTAAAAATATTTTTCAAAAAACTTTACGATTCACATCCTCCAATATCATCCCTCTTAAAAAAACCCTTAAACTACACATTCATCAACTTGGCCCTCCTACTGAACTCTCCCAATGTGTCTACAAAATTCCCTGCAAAGATTGCAACT
>JABUQX010146023.1:7500-15000 GCA_015478945.1 Trachelipus rathkii
TATATCGATTAAAATAATATCAAAACATTTCCGATCCACACTTGGAAGGAATTATGACCGGGGGAATTAAGAATTATAATAAGGTTACGATTAGAATTAACATAAGGTTGTGACTAAATCGATTAAGACTTTTTTTTTTTTTTTTTTATAACAGGTGAAGCACTCAACACTTAGGATGAATTAAAACCGGGAAGTTGGAAATTAAATTAAAGTTACGATTTTGAATTAAAATAAGGTTACGATATCTATTAAAACAATTTGGAATATTTTTCAGGATACGAGCGCTTTCGTCTGGGACCTTCCCAGACCTTCTTCAAATAACGAAAAGAGCTTCAACAAGAGAAATGAATGAAATGAGGTAAATTTTTGAATGGGTTAGGGGGTTGTGTTTTTTTTGAGTTTTTAAATCAGTGAAATATTTGGAAGATAGGAGAATGGAGTTTTGAGTGTAATCTAATTTGAATTCACCGGGTATTTTATTGAAGTTTTTGGTATTGTAAATGTATAATGATTCGTTTTTTTTTCTTTTTTGTATTTTGTTTATATTTTTAAGAACGGTTGCTTTATTGATGGCTATTTTGTGGTGAGTAAGAGCACGGTGTTGGGTGAGGGGATTTGGTAAATGCATTTGGTTTGGCTATTTTTTGTTTAGGGGGATGAAGAATATGTTTAAAGGAGTGGATGTTGTTTTGGGAGATGGATATGGATTGAGGGAGGTGTTTAATATTGCGATTAAGTTCAAACGGCAGGGGGAGGAAGGTTTTAGGGGTATTGTTAATGGTATTATGAGTTTGATAATATTTTTTTTTCTCTTTTTTTTATAGGCAGAGTTTATTATATGAGGGGGGTAGTTAAGTTTTGTGAACGTAGCATACAGATATTGAGTTTTGGAGGAGAGAAGGGTGGGGGTGCATATGCGGAGGGCTCGTAGGTATGTGTGCTCACATAAGTTAAACATACAACCTTATCCCTGATGTATAACCCTTATTAAACTAATTACGATCAAGACAAGGGACCTATACCTAATATATATATATATATATATATATATATATATATATATATATATAACTTAACTATATATATATATATATATATATATATATATATATATATATATATATATATATATATATATATATATACCGGTATATATATAATTGAAGAAATGTTATCCTTTTTCACCATCAGTTCAGTACATCATTTTATTAGAGTTGATATATGAACAGTTTCTATTAAAAAAAAATATTAAAATACAAATGTAATAGAAATTTACATAATATAATTATGCATAAAATATAATATTTAACAGTTTGTTTCTTTACCTCTTGTATTTACTATGAAAATTCACTTTTGTATTTGCTATGAAAACTCATTTTTATTTATATTCATTTTGAGATGCTATTTTACATTCATTCTACATTTACACCAACTATTTTATAACAATTTTAGCTTCAAACTGACCTAATATTTCAGGGATTTTTCCAGAAGTATTGGGATATGGTGGCTCTCTTTGGTTATTAGGGCTGCTTCTCTCACTATCTTGGGACTACTTGAAGAATGTCAATTGCTTGGATACCACCTCAATACTTTAATTTTCTTCTTTGCATAATCTTAGCTCTTGAATCAGTGAGTGTTTCTTTATTTTCTTATGTGGCTTTCTTATATTGCTTGAAGTTCAATCCTGCACTTTACCTTACTTTTCCTTAGCTTAAGCAAAGTCAGTTGTAGCTTCACTATCTTCTTCGAGCTCCCTTAAGTTCAATCCTGTGTCTTTACCTTTTTTTCTTTGGCTTAGGCAAAGTCAATTTTTTTTTGTGGCTTCAGTAGTTTTTTTGATAAGGTATTAGTAGATTTACCTGCTAACAAAATTTTCCTTTTTTATTTAATAGCTTATCTTTACTTAATTATTGGCTTTCTTATCGTTTTCTCTGTTTGTAAGCCCTGTCTGTTGCCCCATACTGCAATCTGATTGTTATGCAGTTTTCTTTCTGCGAATCAATTTTTTGGTTTTCCTTTTCTCTTCGTGTTTCGTCAGTTGGAGGCAAAATGTCATGTTCACAGTTGGTGAATGACAGTATTTTCATTTTTTTAAGATTTTAGTTTTCAAAATATATATATATATATATATATATAGCATATATATATATATATATATATATATCATAACAATATATATAACATAAATAACCTGTATATATATATATATATATATATATATGTGTATACATAAAAAAACTATCATTTCTTTAATAACTGCTATATAATAATAATAATAATATAATATATATATAGCAACAATATATATATATATATATATATATATATATATATATATATATATATATACATATATATAATATATAGTAATATATATATGTAATAACATATATATAAATATATAACAACAATAATAATAATATATATATATAATAATATATATATGCTATATTTAATAATAATAATATGTATATACATGTAATAATTCTAATATATATCTAATATATATATATATATATATATATATATATATCTAATATATATATATAATATATGTACTGTAATATACAGTATATATACGTATATATATAATAATATATGTATATAATATAACTAATATATATATATATATATATATATATATATATATATATATCTATATATATATATATATATATATATATATATATATATATATTTGTTTTATACAATATATATATATACATATGTATAATATATATATATATATATATATATATGTATATATAATAATATATATATATATATATATATATAATATAATATCATATATATAAATATATATATATATTTGTGCTATTGTTATTACAATGTTAAATTAGCTACAACACAATGTTTAATTTCAAAGATTTATTTCTAAATGTAGCAGATACAAATAAATGACTGATACGAGATGAAACCTCAAAAAGAAGAAATTCATTCAAAATTACTTGAAACGGAGTATCTCAAAGAATCACCATCATAACTTATCTTTATGCTCATTAGAAATTAATTTGAATGGGATGTAACTGTTCACGCCGCACACAAACGACTTTTCAAAAGAACACTGACGCATGCAAGCTCAACAAATGATGGGCTGATTGGAAACTTTCCAGCGATCTATTTGAAAATCTGTTCGCGAAATAGCGCGTTTATCGGGTTTTTGAAGCGCAGCGAATGGCTGAGTTTTATTTTATCATTGGTCAAATCTTTCAGTTATAATGATCCAGATAGGATAGCTAAATTTAGGAGATTATTTGAAGCGGTGAGACCACATTTAAGTAAAGTTGCTCAATTAATCACTATATTTGTAGCTACATACAGAGAAACTCCATTTGAACTTAACATTGGTTATAGAGTGTTGTGGAGTATCAGTGTTAAGCATAAGTAAACCACTTTTTCATGACAGAACTATTACTGGTGCTGCATATTTAAACCTTTCGCAGGAATTGGGACATAAATAAACAGAAAAATGAATCTGATCATAGATTGAAAAAGAAAGTCTAAGCAATATGACGGAAAATTCGAAAATCTCCAAATTAGAAGGACAAGGCCAAACAGAGTCATTTAGACCGATGAGAAACATCTGCCTTTGGCTGAGAATTGAGGATAGAGACAGAAGTTGGACCAGAGCACCGTTTTCTGTAGGAGCTGACAAGCATCTGAGCTTCGGCCAAGAACAAGAGGAAGAGTAGGAGATAATAGTGGTGTTCCACAAAGTGCAAATTATTAAATACTAAAACTTTGAATACGCCCACGGAAGACGGGATATTTCAACAACTGCCAAGGGGTGTGAAACTGTGAACCCAATCAGATGTTTTTTTTTTCTTTCCATGAATATATATATATATATATATATATATATATATATATATATATATATATATATATATATATATATATATATATATATATATATATATATATATATATATATATATATATATATATATATATATATATATATATATATATATATATATATATATATATATATATGTGTATATATATATATATATATATATCATTTCTTATATATGCATATATATATGCTATATATATATATATATATATATATATATATATATATATATATATATAATATATGTATATATATATAATATATATGAATTTTCTTTGCATGGTTCAGCAAAACGACAAACCAGTTTGTAGTTATACCATCTGCTTATATTATTATTAGATAACGTTGGATTCTTATGCGCCTAGAAGCACATTCATCTGGAACTCTTGGAGAGCAGTTTTGAGGCCTAATGGAAAGAGAAGATGCTAGTTCTATTGAAAGGGCCAAAAACCCTACCCACTGAGAAGTGTTTTAACTCAAGGACAGCGTCGAAGGAGAGCCATTGCGCCACGAGAAATGGTTTCCTGGGAGTGTTCTAGTGTTAAGAGTTTCGGAATATAAGGAAGAAGACGCTGGACCCTGACGGGGCGAAGCTACACAGGAAGTTGTTATGGAGAAGTAGATAGATATATATATATATATATATATATATATATATATATAAATATATATATATAATTGCATATATATATATATATATATATATATATATATATATATATATATATATATATATATATATATATATATATATATATATATATATATATATATATATATATATATTTATATAACATATATATATATATATATATATATATATATATATATATATATATACTGCTACTGCTCTGCTGATATATATATATATATATATATATATATATATATATATATATGAGCATATTTATTATACAGGATTGTTAATTAAAATATTTATTAATAATTTCGAAACCAGAATTAATATTTTAATTGGATTAGGAGGATAAACCATTTTTATATCATGCTATATATTAATTACAACTCCTGGAAAAATGTTTTTATAAACTTTTTAAAAAGTTTAATATAAATATCGAATACCTGCACAAGTACCGATATATATATATATATATATATATATATATATATATATATATATATATTGCTGTAGTGATATAGATATATATATATATATATATATATATATATATATATATATATATATATATATATATATATATATATATATATATATATATATATATATATATATTGCTGTGAATGATATAAAGTAATGTAAATATTGAAATGCTGCTCAAACATCGATATATCGTTATGAATGATTATAAAAGTATGGTTGGCCGGCACCAGGTGCGGTGCGGTGGGGTGCGTTGCGTTGCGGTGCGGTGCGGTGTGGTGCGGTGCTGTGCGTGGTGCGCAATTTTGGTGCGGTGCGCCACACAAATCCATTGTACAGGTACGGTGCAATTTTAAAATATAGAGGTGTGGTGCAGTGCAGTGCGGTGCATTGTGGAACGTGGTGCACAATGAAACATAAAGGTGCAATGCGGTGTAACAAAAATGACTTTTTGTGCAGTACGTATTGCGTTCACCCTGGTGCGGTGCGGTGCGGTGCTGTGCGGTGCGGTCCACAAAATTCCGGTTCTCGGCCAACCCAATTATAAAGTAATAGACGTATTTAGCAGCTCCACTACCATCGATATATTCTTCCCTATATTATTATCAAACTATTACTATTCATTATTATTAGAGTAAGCAAACAAACAAACAAATACACACACGCGCAAACAAACTGGCAAACAAATAAGCAAACACACAGCCTCAGACCTTCCTACAAAACTGATTAACTTAAATTAAACGTTGTCGCATATTCTCATATTTTCATGTCCGTATCGAAATAGCGAAGCTCGTTCTTAACATGATTGCATGTCAAATAAAGTGAAAATAAATTTCCACATATACAGACACAAAGTCAAATGGAATTAGGAAAAAGATAACAAAAAAATGGAATAGCCAATCATCTCTCTCTCTCTCTCTCTCTCTCTCTCTCTCTCTCTCTCTCTCTCTCTCTCTCTCTCTCTCTCTCTCTCTCTCTCTCTCTCTCTCTCTCTCTCATGTTATGTATGTATGTATGTATGTATGCATGTATGTATGTATGTATGTATGTATGTATGTATGTATGTATGTATGTATGTATGTGTGATGTGTCAAGTCAGGGACTCGAACCCGAAGACTAACGAACTCGGACAGCTATAGTCTAGTCCATGATTAAGCCCAGCAATAAGTAATATGAATCAGAAATCATTTTGAAATATTTAAAAAAAAAAATAAAATAAAAATAAATTAACGCTAATAATGTATTACATACTTGTTTAAATTTAGAGTATATAGAACCGAAGAGGGCAATGACATTGTAACTAACTCTCCTGGTGCAACAATCCTATTCTACTACACATACAAGAATATACTATGGACATCGAATAAATTAAGTTTCCATTGAAATTCAAAATGTAAAGATTCAGAAAAGTCTTAAGCAGAAATACTTTTATATTTTAAGTAAATTAATAATTAAATCAAATTTGCTGTATTGTTTCTCTCTTTACCTAAAATAGGTCAACCAATAAAAATGTTTTATGAATCTGTGAGTGTTTCTTTATTTTCTTATGTGGCTTCCTTATATTACTTGAAGTTCAATCCTGCACTTTACCTTACTTTCCTTAGCTAAGGCAAAGTCAGTTTCAGCTTCATTATCTTCTTCGAGTTGCCTGAAGTTCAATACTGTGTCTTTACCTTATTTTCCTTTTTCCAAAAAAAAATATATAGTTAAAGAATTATGGAATTTGATTAGAGCTTCCTCGAAAAGTTGAAACACTGGAAACTAAAGACGGTGAACACTAAGTTTAGCCAATTCACTTTGATCTCGTCTAACATGCTCATATATACTACTACTAGACCATTCATAAATCAGGGATTAAGGCATAGTATCTGACAAAAGATTTCTATGCTGATTTGAATTATCTTGACATAAGTTGTAATTGTTATTATTAATATACTAATTTCAATGCATCAGGTATGCATAAAAAATCCTTTTCTGCAGCATCTACTTTATCGTGCAGTGTTATTACCACATATTCTGGAATCCAAATTTAATACATTTATCTGACAATCAGCTTAGTAATCAATACACGATTTTGTATATAAAAAATTAGTTTATATGTATATTGCATATAGTTATTCATAAAGATAGTGTTTTAAGGTTAGAATTTAATTTAAGATGAGATTTATTATATTTGAAAGCACAACCAGTGATTTCCCTTTTTTTAAACCACTTGCCACACAGACATGGCATACAGGTAAAAGTTTGAGAAAGATGAATTTTTTCTAAAAATTTCTGCTGAAGTATTACAGAAGTGCATTGTAAACCTCAATCAAAGTTAACTTAATTTCAGTTGGAATTATAAGTTAATTGATAGTAGTAATTACTTGATTTTCTGAGGGAAAGTTAAGTCTTCAATGAACTTTTCAATCATTATTCCAGATAAGTCATTTAAATTAAGAAAAAATAATACATGTGGGGCTTAATATTTAATTAAAAAAATTACGTTAGATAATATTTTCTC
>JABUQX010146023.1:20000-23565 GCA_015478945.1 Trachelipus rathkii
ATTTGCCTTTGTGGTTCCAGGAGAAAATAAGAATGGTAGGAAGTTGACTGATTTCTGTTAGGAGAGAGGTATGAGTGTAAGTAATACATTCTTCAAGCACAAGGCTGTCCATTAGTACACGAGAGTTGATGTTGGTAGATATGGTATTGAAGTGAAGAGTATGATTGATTGTGTGCTTGCAAAAAGGAGATGTTGAGGTATATGATGGATGTTAAATCAGTGAAATGGTTGGGGATGGGAATATCAGATCTTCATGTTGTTTTATGTAAGATTAACTTATATGGATGGAGAAGGTAAAAAGAAAGAAAGTGAAAATAATTAGGAGTGAGAGGTTAAATGACCAGGGATATAAGGAAAGGTATGAGGGCGTTCTGAAGTAAGAATGTCTTTAGTGAATGGTGAAGATAAGGTGAATGGTGAAAAGAAGGGTGGTTGAATATGCTAAAAGCCATTGATGGGGATTCTAAAAGAAGGTGTATGGAAATATATAGGTAGGAAGAGAGGAAAACTTAAATTGCATACATGGGAGAAAAAAAATGGGTAAATGAAAAGTTTATAAGTAGGTTGAATGAATACTTGCAAAGGAATAGGAAGCTGTTCTGGAAGGAAGTACAAAAGTTTAAGAAAGAAGTAAGCGGTCTTCATAAAATAATGTAAAGGAACAGAACTTTCGTGACTGTTGAAGTGGACGTAAGGAGAGCATGGTGGGAACATTTTGAAAGTCTGCATAGTATTGGCAGTGACGAAGAGATGATGATGAATGTGTGTGAGATTTATGGTGTAAGAAAAAGTAGCTATTTTGGGAATGAGCTAATTAATAAGCAAGACGTAACAGGAAAAGTGAAAAATTGAATAATTAAGGGTAAATCAGCAGGAATAGATGGAATTACTGGTGAAATGTTCAAGAATTTAGGCGAGATTGTGATTGACTGGAGTGGAGATTGTGTAGCAAAGAGTCCGTAAAATGTGTAGTTGCGAAGGATTGGAGATCAGTGATAGTACCTTTATATAAGGGGAAGGGAGATAAGGGGAATTGTTGAAACTAAATTAGAAAGATATATAATAGTATTTTAATTAAAGGAGTGCGTCGAGTGATTGAGGGGCTGATTATTGATGAATAACAAGGTGCATTTAGAAGTGGTAAAGGATGTGGATCAAATTTTTACATTAAACCAAATGAGTGAGAAAATGAGAGAGAAGAAGAACAAGCTGTGTTTAGGTTATATGGATTTGTAACAGCGTACGACAGGATCAATAGAGAGGCTCTGAGGTAGATGCTAGCGATATATGGTGATGGTGGTAGGCTCCTGAATGGAATCAAAAGTATGTATTGCATGGCGATAGTGAAGCGTGTGTAAGAATAAATGGAGTCGAAAGTGATTGGTGTAATATCAATAGCGGAGTGAAGCAGGGATGAGTTATGCCTCCTTGCTTATTCAATTTGTATTTCAATAGGGTTATGAAAGAATTAGAGATAGGAGTGGCAGCGGAAGGTGTTAGAATGATGGAAAAAGGAAGAGAGTGGAGATACCCTACTTATTATATGCGGATGATTTGGTTTTGTGTGGTAAATCTGAAGAGAGTTTAAAAGGATTGGTAGAGGGATTTGGGAGGGTGTGTAAAAGAAGGTGTTTGAAAGTAAATGTAGATAAGCTTAAGGTTATGGTGGTGAGTGAGGAGAATCCGCGGTGTGAAGTCATGTTAGATGGTCAGCAACTGGAACAAGTATCTGAATTTAAATATTTAGGATATATGTTGGATGAAAAGGGAACGGAAGATGCAGTGTGTAGGAAAGTTGCGAATGGTAGGAAGGTGGCAATTAAATCATTGGTGGATGGGAAGGGACTAAGTCTTGAGTGCACTAAGATTTTACATGAGGGTATGTTGTTACCTGTGTTAATGTATAGTAATGAAACTATGGTCTGGAATAAAAGGTTTAGATATAAGGTATGAGGTGCTCAGATTGACAATCGTATGGGCGTGTTAAGCGTGTGAGAATTGATAAAATGAGAAATGAACGAATTAGGGAGTTGTGTGGTGTGAAGAAAGGCGCAAATGAGAGAATAGACGAGTGTACATTAAGATGGTTTGATCATGTGGAAAGGATGAATGGTGGTCGGCTGGTTAAGTGGATGTATAGTGGTTAGTGTGGTGGGAATCGACAGGCTGGGAGGCAGAAGGAAAAGTGGATTGAGATATTAAAGGAATGCCTAAAGGAGAGGAATCTGAGTTTGATAGAGGAGAGAAGAAAGATGCATAACAGGAGTGAACATCGTGGTTTTGTGATGGGGTATTGTCGTGGGCTTTGCCTAAGGGATGAGCCCCACAATGACGAAATAACACAGTTAGGGTCTGCCGCAATCTCGTGAAACCCTAGGGTGGATTTTGCTAACTGCAAAAAGTTCTCAGTTAAGGGTATAAAGAGGATAGTAAAGGGGACTTTCTTTTCGACTTGCGTCATGTTTTTCCACTACTTTTCTGTTCCGTTGAATGTTGCGCATCTCAGTCAAATTTTGGGATAGGAAGTAAATGAAAGTTATTATTATCAATATTATTATTATTATTATTATTATTATTATTATTATTATTATTATTATTATTATTATTATTATTATTATTATTATTATTATTATTATTATTATTATTATTATTATTATTATTATTATTATTATTATTATTATTATTATTATTATTATTATTATTATTATTATTATTATTATTATTATTATTATTATTATTATTATTATTATTATTATTATTATTAATTTAAAAATTGTCATCAAATTTACTCTGATCAGGCAAAAAACAAAACAGTATTTAGAGGAGTCTACAACATAAATGATCACGTCCAATAGTTCAGCATTGATGAAAGATATAAATAAAGAACATGATAAACTTATATGTAAGGCGTAAGACTTTTGTGAAATACGTAAAAGAACATGTCTCAGTGGACACTCACCCTCTCAAAGAAGTAATGGTATTGCGAAATTATATTTAAGTACTATAATTGACTGAGACATTTCAGGCAAATGTATAACCTTAAGACAGATATTGTATTTTGAAAAGCTACATTCATATTTAAATAATTTAAAAGTACTAATAAAACACAAACCAAAGAAAGTTAGAAAATAAAATTTAGTGTCAGCAAAAATATTTACCGTACCATTAAAGAAAGTGGCTTAAGTTGCTAATAAAAATACTAGTTTTACCCTGTGTCGCGAAATAGACGAACCATTGGGCACTAGGGCGCATTGCTAACTTATCTATCTATCTATCTATCTATCTATATATATATATATATATATATATATATATATATATATATATATATATATATATATATATATATATATATATATATATATATATATATATATATATATATATATAAATATATATATATATATATATATATATATATATATATATATATATATACATATATATATATATATATATATATATATATATATATATATATATATATATATATATATATAACTATATTATATATATATATATATGTATATATATATATATATAAATATATATATATATATATATA
>JABUQX010146024.1:7500-10000 GCA_015478945.1 Trachelipus rathkii
AAGTTCTGTTTACTGCGAGACTTGTTTTCCTCTTCTCAGTTGCTCCAGCAATTAAAAGGGCCTCATCCGCCCTTGTGTGGAGTACTATATCTGTGGGGCTCTGGTTTCACCCGGCTTTTGGATAGGGTCGAGTCAAAGGCCAAAGGCTTATAAACTGTTCTGAACTTTCCACTAGTTCCCTTGACCCTCTATCTTTGCGGCGCGATGTTTGTTTCATCTCTTTTCTATAGGTACCCGCAGCGGCGGGTGCTCGAGGGAGCTTATCCGCGTACCTCCTCCTTTACGTCGCCCTCGTAGAACTAGGGGTGCTGTATCTGCACATGAGTTTTGTGTTGTTGATGTGGGTAACTCCAGGCTAGTTCGCTGCGGTGCTTCCTTCTTTCCTACCACATCATCTGTTTGTGGAATTCTCTTCCATCTTCTGTGTTTCCTGCTAAAATTTAATCTCCCCACTTCAAAGCCTGCGTCTGTGCTCATTTGCGTAATTTACTTTAGTTGTTGACTTCTGAGGGCGTGCAACACCCCTCCTTGAATAGAGCTCTGCCCGTGAGTAGTGGTGACAACTGTAAAAAAAAAAAAAAAAAAAAAAAAAAACAACTTAAAGCAAAAAAATAAATTACATATTTGGAATTAGCGTATAAAGCTTATTTTTATATGCAAAGTCGTTTTATGATTTAAAACTAGCGAATACCCAAGGGTAGACCACATTGATACAGGAGTCGGGTCTCTCGGCCCCTCTAGGTGGACGACGGGACTTCGTTCCCCAACTTTGTTCCCCATCGACTCTAGCTAATGGAAATTTCCTTGAACTTCAATTCTTGGGGGGCTCGAGCCGATAAGAGACAGAAAGAGGACGAAACATTTTACATATAATAAGCTTTATACGCTGATTCATTTGTAATTTGTTCTGAATGTCATTCTTTTTTCGATTTTTATTCAGTAATAAGCATACGCTGATTCCCAAATATGTATTTGGTATTCCTATAAGTGTGTCATTGCTTTTCGAGATAATTCTCCTGGCCCTTTTTCTGGAATTAATACTTGTAAAAAAAAATATTATTAAACTGGATAAAGTTTAATAAAGTATCAAAATCGTACAAAATATATTTTATTTATCACTCCTTTACCTTATTTATATATATATATATATATATATATATATAACTGTATAATATATATATATACATATATATATATATATATATATACTCTATACTATATACTATGCTCTTTCCTCTCTCACCCTGCTTTAAACTATTAATTATAAAAGGAAAGTAAATTTAAACTTTAACTGCTTCACCTTTACTAAAATCAGTAGAGTATAATTTTTTTTTTACCCTAGACATGAAAAATTTAAACAGGATTGTAAATACACCTTCAAAAATTTTAAGCGGGCTCTACGGGAGGCGCTAGCCATCCGAGCTCCATGGACCATGCATGTAGCCAGCATATGTATGTGTATATAGTATGTATACTAGTTATATATATATATAATAATATATGTAATAGCCTTGTATATATATATGTATAACTATATGTATATATATTTATGTAGCAATAGCAGCAGCTAATATATAATATATGCTTAATATGTAATAATAACCAGCCAGCCAATATATATCAGCATAATAACCAGCCTTAACCAATAGCAGCCAATAACAACATATAGCAACATGCCAGCCAACATATATCATATCTTTATATATGTGTATATATGCAGGGGCCAATAACATAACATGTATGTATATGTAATATGTATATAATATGTATGTAATAATATATGTATATATATATCACTATTATGTATGGGGGTATGTAGCAACCAGTAGCCAGCAGCAACAACAACAATAATAGCCATGGCAGCAGCAACCCCAGCCAACAACTTAACCAGCAGCAGCAGCCAACGCGCCTGCCGCCATAGCCAACCATGCTGCTATATATGCTGTGCCTGCATGTTGCTACTGCTGCATAATAACACGCAACCAACCAGCTATGTACTATGCATATAATAACACCAGCAACAACAACATATATGTATAACTGCTAATATATCTTTGTATATGCTATATCTTATATATACCTTATGTTATGAAGATAAATGTGTGTGTGTGTGTGTGTGTGTGTGTGTGTGTGTGTGTGTGTGTGTGTATTATTATTATTATTATTATTATTATTATTAATATTATTTATTATTGTATTATTATTTATTATTTATTATTAGTATTTATTATTATTATTAAAGTTTTTGATTTTATTTCCAATGTTCTAAATAGTTGTTTCTTTACATAATTTAATTTCCTTAAAAATAAATCTTGAAATAATATACAGGAAAAGAAGAAGATATATTTATTTAGATTTCCCGACGCGTTTCGTCTCTATTCTTGAGACATATCTTCAGAGGATTATTTCTTGTAAGCGAATGAGTCTTTAAATTGAAATATATAATAATTAAATCAAATGATATTTAGTCTAACAGATAATACATTAAATTTTATGCTAA
>JABUQX010146024.1:15000-18203 GCA_015478945.1 Trachelipus rathkii
TAAAGTTATTAGAGTTTAAAAGATATTTGGAAATGATTTGAGCGCCATTAAGAATCTGCATTTAAGGTGATAGGATACTAAAATAGAGGTTGATAAAGCAGGATGGTGGATTGAGACAGAGGTGTCCGATTATTATTTAGAGTGATGTCGTACACCAGATTTGTTCAACCTTAAAAGTGATATATTATTATGCTAGAAATCAGCCATTTACTGAGAATAAAGTTGGTATCTAAATATTAATAAAATTAGATGTTCTGAAAGAAACGTTAGGTTAGGTTAGGTTAGGTTAGGTTAGGTTAGGTTAGGTTAGGTTAGGTTAGGTTAGGTTAGGTTAGGTTAGGTTAGGTTAGGTTAGGTTAGGTTAGGATTAGGTTAACCTAGGTTTGGGAGTTAGGTTAACCTAGGTTAGGATTAGGTTAGGTTAGGTTAGGTTAGGTTAGGTTAGGTTATTTTAGGTTAGGTTAGGGTTATTTCTGAATGTGAACTAAAGCAATTGAGGCGATAGGGTTAATAATAATAATTAAGCAAAACCTGAAGCCATGTTTACGTAGGGTGTGAAGATCAGTTTTAGGGTTCGGGTTGAAGGGAAAATTGACAAGTTTAATTCTCTAGGAAGTTTGATTTGTTGGATTGTACGCATGAGGAAATGTAAAAAAATAATAGAAAAAGCCAAGAATGCTTAAAATAAAAAAGAATTATGTGACATATAATAACTAATAATAATAATAATAATAATAATAATAATAATAATAATAATAATAATAATAATAATAATAATAATATAACTAATAATAATAATAATAATAACTAACTAATAATAATAATATATTATATGTATATAATAATAATAATTATAAAAATCTATAATAATAATAATAATAATAATAATAATAATAATAATAATAATAATAATAATAATAATAATAATAATAATAATAATAATAATAATAATAATAATAATAATAATAATAATAATAATAATAATAATAACAATAACAATAACAATAATAATAATAATAATAATAATAATAATAATAATAATAATAATAATAATAATAATAATAATAATAATATAATAATAATAATAATAATAATAATAATAATAATAATAATAATAATAATAATAATAATAATAATAATAATAATAATTAACTAAATTTAACAAAATATTTTATGAAATATCTGTTGTCAACAAACAGCTTATCTTATTTTTATCATGAACTTTAAAAAAGCAGATGAAAGAAAACTGCTGGTAGTAGAAATGTGGTTCCAGAGAAGATTGCTGAGGTTTAGTGAATATGTTACATATACTCCACTGGTAAAGCCTGGAAGAATCTCTTTCTTCTAATTATTTCACTTCCATCAAATTGTAAAGTACATTTTCAAACTGTGTGTCGCTTTTGTCGAACGTTAACTGTAATAAGTTTATGTTTTTTTTCCTAACTTTGAACGATCTATGTAAACCTTTGACTTTTTTCCTACTGAAGATTAAAATGATTGAGCAGTTACCAGAGAGAATGAACTTTTCATGCGATATAATAAAACTGATGCGACAAAAGCAGATGCGACTTGTAGAACACAATATAAGATATCAAGGACTAGAGAGTGTCTCACTGAAATCACCGAAAAAAAGACAAAGAACTCCTAGTATTAGTATTAGTATTAGTATTAGTATTAGTATTAGTATTAGTATTAGTAAGTATTATAAAACATTAAATAATGAAAATATTAAAATATTAGTAATGTTTTTAATGTGGAAATGTTAATAAAAGCTCACGTCCAGTATTAGTATTAGTATTAGTATTAGTATTAGTATTAGTATTAGTATTAGTATTAGTATTGGTATTGGTATTGGTATTGGTATTAGTATTAGTATTAGTATTAGTATTAGTAGTATGTTTATTATTTAAAAAGTTGATGGAGTAGGGAAGAGCAAGTAGCTTTTAAGTAGTGAAAGATTGGTGAAAAGTAGGGAGGGAATATCAAAAAAAATGTTTTTGACGTTTTAGGGTCAATTGTATTCAATATAACATAGCTATGACAAGAATATGACAGTGTAATGAATGCTTATATAATATAGATCTATCTACTTAGGCAAGAATATAATTTATACTACTAATTATAATTGATAAATAATTTAAAAAATATTTAGATACTTTTCATTTATTAAAATAAAAATTGACTATTTACTTATTTATTTTTTGCTCTTAATAATATCATTTCCATACAAAAAAAAAATGCAATAATCCTTTAGTCTCTGGATTTACCGTTTTGAATATTTCTCTTATATGAATAACTTTTACATCTGCTTGTCTGTTTGTGTGTGTTTGTGCTTGTCAGTTAGTCCTTTGAAACTAAATAGGAATTTTAAAATTTGCATTTTTTGCATAAAGGAATATTCAATATTTGAAGACAATAATCAATGGATTTAGATGATTACATTCCTTTACACATGCCTACGCGCACACAAACACACACACATGCGCACATACACACACATATATATATATATATATATATATATATATATATATATATATATATATATATATATATATATATATATATATATATATATATATATATATATATATATTTGTTTTTTTATGTATATATATATATATATATCCATATACAAATATTACTCATCTTATATATATATATATATATATATATATATATATATATATATATATATATATATATACCATATATATATATATACATACATAAATGTGTAGATGTGTACGCTTAGTATGTGGCGTACTCTATTGATCTAAATTTTATAGGGTGGACGCGTTAAAACAGAGAGAAAATTGAAAGAGAGAGAAATATGGAAAGATTGAGGGAAAAGAATAAGACTTAGGTATTTATATGAAAATTTTTAGTAAAAAAAGGATTTTTTTTTTTTTTTAAACCACCATTCTCTTTACAAAATACACCGTTAATGAAGAAAACTATGAATAAATTGAAGAAATAATTTTTTTCAACATTTTTTTAAACTATAATAGTTATATTTGTTTTTAATATTTAGGAATATTATAATTTGAAATTATATTATAATATTAATAGATTAATTATTAATAATTATATTAAATATTATAATATTTTGAATAATGACCCTAGAAGAAGATCATTGTTAAACGTAAGTTCTGATCCAAATAATTTGGAATTTTCATCTCAGTCAGTTATGTGTATGTATT
>JABUQX010146026.1:0-15000 GCA_015478945.1 Trachelipus rathkii
CGGTATTACCTTTGTTCAGTCTTTGTAATAATATAATAATAATAATAATAATAATAATAATAATACTTCTCTTTATCCTGAAGTGATATGAATTGTCCACTTGGAATATTTTCGTCAATCTCTTTTTGAATTTTTTTCTGAATTTCTTGATATTTGGCCATGTAAAGGAAAAACCAACGGAGAGTAGAGGCAGTGGTTTCTGATCCAGCGATGAAGAAATCATATATATTAAGAAGCAAATCGTCGTCTAATAAATTTATGGAAAAAAATGATTATTATTTTAATTTGGCAAGGTTATTTTAACTAAAAATAATAAAATTAAAATTTTAGTTTTGGTCTTTATGGTTATTATTAAATAACGTACTTGCATGTGTTTTAATGCTTAAAGTAAATTACGTCATTATTGAATTACTTTTCTTTTTTAAAAAAATGGTTGGAAAAATAATAACCTCCCCAATGTCGATATTCTGGCCTGTGCTTTTGTTCTTCTATTTCGATGAGGTACTTGTCAATGAAGTCCTTCGGATTCTTAGGATCTAGACTTCTTTTATGTTCTTCAATCATATTCTTTAAAACAATATTAAAAGTTAGTATCAAATGCAAGTGTATTATATAAAATTGATTCAAAAATATTTAGTAAAAGGTTAGTATTATCGGTATCATAATTTTAGCTCAAAATGTATTCCTGAAACCGAAGATAAATGAGCCCAGTCAAAAAAGAATAATAATCAGAAAATAAAAGATTTCCCATTAAACTTAGAGGAATCTGTTGATTTTTTTCCTTTCTTTTTTACAGATAAACACCACCGCTTACGAGCAGAGCCTTAATCAAGGAAGGGGTGTACTCAATTAACGTCACGAGTAAGAGCGAAGCCAAGCCCAGGGAGAGAATAGCTTACATTCTCCCACCCGACCATTTGCGAAATTGGAACCCTCGCTTTGTTTGGAGAGTCCTTTAACACTGAGCTACCGGGCACTGTGGTAGCAAGGTTGATTAAGTAATCTGCAAATAAAGCCTGAACTGGTACCAAGGTAGTAAGTAACATTTTTGGAGGCTTCATACTCCTGTACCTAGAGTTAAGCAAATTTCGCTGAATTATATATTATAAATGAATTTATAAGTTGGTTTGATATTTTTAATATATATATATATATATATATATATATATATATATATATTTAAATATATTTCTATATATATATATATATTTGTATGATAATACATAAATATATATCTAGATATAGATGTATATATATAATATATATATATATATATATATATATATATATATATATATATATATATATATATAATAATAATATATATATATATATATATATATATATATATATATATATATATATATATATATATATATATATATATATATATATATATATATATATATATTTATATATATATATATATATATATATATATATATATATATATATATATATATATATATATATATATATATATATATATATTGTAAGATTTTAAATATTTTCTTCGCTATTTAATATTTTTTTGTTTTCTTTTTAAAAAGGTCCAAACTTTTTTTTATTTAGTTACCCCTCTTATTTATTTTTCCTCCTATTTGAATATATATTTTATATCAGTTATTTATTATTTATCATTATTATGTTACCTTTTATAATTATTTTTATGTATATTTAATTCTATTTATAATTTACCTGATTTTTTCCCTATCGTTAAATTCTGTATTTTTTACGTTTTTGATCATTTTCTTACATCAGGTTTTTCTTATTTTAGACTATCTTTAATGATATAAACTATAATTTCATAATTAATAAACCTTTATATTAATAAACGACTAAAGTAATTATGTATATATTTGCCTTATATTTAAGTTCTAATAATTATTATTTGTTTAAGTATTGCAGAATTCTGGATTGTTTACTCAATCTTGGAAATATCACTGGAACATTTCAGAATTTCAATGAAGAAAGTTAACTCTTCTATAAGCAAATCACGTTTTGCCGTATTTCAGAAGAATTACATGGAAAAGGACACTTTAAATGTTTTATATATGTAAATTACATATATTGTTAATTTATTAAATAGTTAAAAACCTTTACTATGCCATATTAATAAATATAAGTATTACAGTTTCAAATCGCTTACTGAATCTTGGAAATATTACTGGAATATGTACGAATTCCAATGAATAAGGTTAATTCTTCTATAAGCAAATTACGTTTTACTGTATTTCAGAATAATTACATGAAAAAGGACACTTTAAATGTTTTATATCTGTAAATTATATATATTACTAATTTATTAAATAGTTAAAAACAGTTACTAAGCCCTATTTGTAAATATAAATATATTTATATATATAAATATATACTTTTATATTTTAGTTACCCCTAATTTTAAGACAAATGTAGTTAATATTAATTTTATATTTTAAGTTAGCAAATTTTTCTTCATTAAATGATTGTATTGTTAATAAAATATTTTGTATGACATTTATATGATAATTATTGATTACAAGAGAAGCAGTTATATATAAGTAGATTTTCAGCCAATATTGAAGCAAATGGGAAGCTTGCCTTCCTTTCTTCCTTGGTCTAGCCAAGAAACTAAAAGAAAAGTCTAGCTTTTCATATTTGAGGTCTAGCCTTAGATATATTTTGGTTTGAAGAATATTGTGGTCTAGCCACAAGCTTATAACCAGTCTAGCTGGTTATTAGGTACTATTGAGTCTTGCTTTGACAGATCTGGTCTGCTTCAGATACACCTGTATTGAATCTGGCTAATGCAGATCTTGGAAGGCCTAGCCATGCAACGTTGAAGTCTAGCTCAGCAGAGGTATATTAGTCTAGCTGACCCAGAGATCTGGTCGCCAGATACACCTGTATTAGTCTGGCTAATGCAGATCTTGGAAGGCCTGGCCATTACCCAGCATTGAATCTAGCTCAGCAGAGGTACTGTTAGTCTGGCTGACAGGTCTGGTCTAGCCAGATACCTGTGATAGTCCTGGCTAATGCAGATCTTGGAAGGCCTAGCCAGAGCCACAGCTTCGAGTCTGGCTCGCAGAGGTGCTGTTAGTCTAGCTGACAGGTCTGGTCTAGCCAGATGCCTGCACCTGTATTAGTCTAGCTAATACGAATCTTGGAAGGCCTAGCCGACCACAACGTTAGTCTAGCTCAGCGAAGGTACTGTCAGTCTAGCTGATGGATCTGGTCTAGCCAGATACACCTGTATTAGTCTAGCTAATACGAATTTGGAAGGCCTAGCCAACCACAACAATTGAGTCTAGCTCAATTTCTGTCTGTTAAGTCTAGCTTGACGGATTTTTCAGCTTGGATGTGATTGGATATTAGTCTAGCTAATATGATACCCCGATTGCAGTAACGCCGCAGATTCTCCACACATATCTCCGAAGAGCAACTGATCTTAAATTTACGCTACTGTTTCTTTTTTTTTAAATCTTTAATTCTTATGTATATTGTGTTAATAAACAAATCCTTTTATTGATCTTTAATTTTATTCCCTGTCACTACCAGCAAATCTTTATTAATTTAGTTGACTATTCTAACAGCGTTACAAGGTTTAATGTCCCAGAAAGGTCAAATAATATTTTATGAGGAAAACTTCAACTTGTTAATACAACAGAGTAATACTTTTTCAATGGTTTACAGTAATAGAACGTTGACTTCTCCTCCCATTCCTCAAATATCTTTCAGTGGTAGCAGCGGTGTAAGACTTAGTTAGAATAGTTTAAACCTTTATAGTAATTAAATAAGTTTAGAACCTTATATATTTAGTAGTTTTTTTTCTCTTGCCTAGTAAGCTGGTTTAGTGACAGGTGAAAGGTGATAATATTATATTGCATTATATTGTATTATTAAAATAAAATGGCAGAAAATAATAGTGACCCCTCGCAGTCAGGTAATAATTGTCCACAGTTTTCAAACATTCTAGGAAAACTAAAATCGTTTAATGGAAAAACGAGTTTTAAAAGCTTTATAAATCAGTTCAATGTAAGGGCTAAATTGGAAAATTGGAGTGAAAGTAGTAAAGTAAATATATTGAGATGCTTGTGTATAGATCAAGCACTAACTTATTTAAACTCTAATCCAGAAATAGATAACCTCAATTTTGACGAGTTAGTTTTATTTTTGGGTTGGGGATTTTTTTGATTTAAAAAAAATCAATTTTTGATTTTTGATTTTTTTGATTTTTTGATTTTCAGTTTCAAACTTGACGTCGCGATATATATATATATATATATATATATATATATATATATATATATATATATATATATATATATATATTTATATATATCTTTATACTCTTATCTCTATATATATATATATATATATATATATATATATATATATATAGTTATATATATATATATATATAGACAGACAGTAAGAAGACGCAGAATCCAATCTAGAGTGTCTCATTCAACTCGTAAAAAATAAGAATTAAGAATAATTTTTAATAATAATTAATGTAATTAATGAATATAGTAATTATAATTAAGAAGCCACATAGGCCTACCTAGACTGTCCCAGTCAACCAACAATAATTAAGAATTTAGAATAATAATTAAAAAAGCGGTGGCCCCTCTAGAATGTCCTAGTCAATCCATTATAATTATTAAATAAGAATAATAATTCAGAACCCGCATGGGCCTATCTAGACTATCACAGTCAGCCCATAATAATTAATAATTAAGAATAATAATTAAAAGCTGCATTGACCCCTCTAGAATGTCCCAGTCAACTCAAAATAAATAAGAGTAATACTTAAGAAGCCACATGGTCCTTTTAGACTGTCCCAGTCAATAATAAAATTAATAATAGGAAGCCGCATTAGCACCTCTAGAATGTCCCAGTCAACTACATAATAAATAATAAATAAGAATAATACTTAGGAAACAGCATGGGCCTATCTAAGACTGTCCCCAGTCAACCAATAATTAATAATTAAAAATAATTAGAAGCCCACGTGACCCTCTAGAATGTTCTAGTCAACTCATAATAAATACATATATATTATTAAATAAAACCGGAATACTTAGAAGCCGCATGGTCCTTTTAAGACTATTTAATTGAGAAGCCGCATTGGCCTCTAGAATGTCCCAGTCAACCATTAAAATTAAAATTAAAAATAATTTTTAATAATAATTAATGTAATTAATGAATGGTATTTATAATTAATAAGAAGCTGCATGGGCATACCTAGACTGTCCCAGTCAACCAGCAAAAATTAATAAATAAGAATAATAATTCCAGAAGCCCATGGACCTATCTGGAGCTGTCCCAGTCAGCCCGTAACAATTAATGAGGTGCAAGAATGGGGGTATTTCTTAATTATTAGTATATGGATTGACTGGGACGATCCTAGGTAACTTCTGAATTGTGTATTGTAGTATGAATTGACTGGGACATTCCAGAGGGCGGCTTTATAATTATTATTCTTAATTATTAATTATTGTTAGTTGACTGGGACAGTCAAGATAGGCTCATGTGGCTTCTTAATTATAAATACTATTCACTAATTACATTAATTGTTAAAAATTTTTAATTCTTAATTTTATGGGTTGGCTGGGACATTCTAGAGGAATTAATGCTGCTTCTCAATTATTAATTTTATTTGGTCGGCTGGGACAGTCTAAACGGCTTCTTAAGTAATATTCTTATTTATAATGAGTTGGCTGGGACATTCTAAGGATAAATGTGGCTTAGTGTACAATTATTAATTGTATTGTTTGACCTGGGACAGTCTAGATAGGTATGCGTTCTTAAGTATTATTCTTATTTATTGTAGGTTAACTGGGACATTCTAGCTTCTCAATGATTAATTTTTGATAGTTGACTGGGACACTTAGATGGGCCCATACGGCTTCTTAGTATTGCAACGTATTTATTGCTTATGGGTTGACTGGTACACATTCTAGAGGGCCAATACGGATCTTAATTATTATTAATTTATTGATTGACTATGACAGTCTAAATAGGACCATGCAGCTGCTTATTAAGTATTATTCTTATTTATTATGGGTTGACTGGGAGATTCTAGAGGGATCAATTTGGCTTCTTAATTATTATTCTGAATAATAATTGAAGCTGCGTCATAAATAAGAATAATAAGCCATAGTCCTATTTAAGAATGTCCCAGTCCAATCAATAAAGTTAATAATTAAGCCGCATTGGCCCCTCCCTCTAGAATGTCAGTCAACCCATAATAAAAATAATAAATAATAAATAAAGAATAATACTTAAGAAGCTCCTTGGGCCTATCAAAACTGTCCCAGTCAACCAATATATATATATATATATATATATATATATATATATATATATATATATATATTATACATATATATATACTATATATATATATATATATATATATATATATATATATATATACTATATATATATATATATATATATATATATATATATATATATATATATATAATTAAAAAAAATAAAAAAGAAACCACATTTATGCCTCTAGAGATTCCAGTCAGCTCATAATAAATAAGAATAATACTTGAAGCAGCATGGTCCTTTTTAGATTGTCCCAGTCAAGATAATAAATTAATAATTAAGAAGCCGCATTGGCACTTCTAGAATGTCCCAGTCAACTCATAATAAATATCAAATAATAAATAAGAATAATACTTAAGAAGCCGCATTGACCCCTCTAGAATGTCCCAGTCAATTCTGCAATAAATAAGAATAATAATTCTTAAGCCGCATGGGCCTTTTGCAATCTGATCAATAAAAATAATAATAAAAAAGCCATGGAGTACTATCTAGGCTGTCCCAGTCAGCCAATAATAATTAATAATTAAAATAATAATTAGTAAATAAACATAGGCCCCTCTAGAATGTCCCAGTCAATTCCATAATAAATAAGAATAATTCTTAGAAGCCGCATGGTCCTTTTAGATTGTCCCAGTCAACAATAAAATTAATAATTAAGAAGCCGCATTGGCCCTCTAGAATGTCCCAGTTAGCCCATAATAAATAATAAATAAAGAATAATAATAGAAGCGCATGGGCCTATCTAGACAACTTCCGCCCTATTCTTATCCTCCGGCCAAAAAATCTAACTCCTCACATTTGCTTTACGTTTGCCTCTCTTATATCTATGTCTTTTCTAATAAAGGTGCTAAAATTGTAGATAATATTCAAATACTGGCCTAACATCTATTATACGACATTATACAAGCCAATATATATAGTGGTCTGCATCTGTGAATTTTCTAATTTTTAACCTAGGCCCTAGCTCTGGGTTCAAAATCTTACAATTGAAACAATGAAACACAACACTAAAGAATGTTAAAGACTTACGGGTTACAAGTTACAATACTTAATAGTTTTGAAATTGAAAAATATATATTAAAAATATAATATATATATATATATATTCATATATATATATATATATATATATATATATATATATATACTCTTTCTTTATATATATATATATATATATATATATATATATATATATATATATATATATATATATATATATATATATATATATATTTTATTTTATTTTTTTTTATTTCTATGAAGTTAAATCACTTAAATATTCAAAAAAAATATAAAAAAAATATAAAAAAAAATAAAAAAATTAAAAAAATCAAAAAAATAAAAAAATAGATCAAGCACTAGCTTATTTAAACTCTAATCCTGAAATAGATAATCTCAATTTTGACGAGTTAGTTTTATTTTTAGATAAAAGATTTAAGACTATAATATCAAAACAGGAAGCATATAGTCAATTCACAAATGTAAAACAAGGTTACCTTAGTGTAAAAGATTATGCCAATAAGATAGATGAGATCAGTGAGAATGTGACAGATATTTTAACTGAATTCGAAAATACAGAGAACCGAGATCAATTTTTAATATCAGTATTTATAAATGGGCTTAATTTTGAAATAAAAAAATTAATAGGTATCCAGGAATTCGAGTCATATAACAGTTGTGTCCAAACGGCTATAAAAGCCGAAAAAATAGTTCCAAATAGACGTATGATGGGTAACATAAATAATATAAATAATAACTCCCATAACTTATTAAATAGAAATTATCTCAATCACATACAATGTTTCTATTGTAAACAAATAGGTCACAAAAGATTTAATTGCCCCAGCTTAAACTCAAACCCCCCTCATTTTCAAAAATTTTCAAAAAACTTGCAAAGCGGTCCATTTCGGAGAACTTAGATAACCCTATTGTTAAAATTAAATTAAACCGTAAAGAAATGTATGCATATTTTGATTCAGGATCTGCTATTTCTGTTTTATCATATAAAACTTATTTAAATTTCTTAGAGATGGGCCTAACTAATAAAAAATTAATTAGATCAAATGTTAAAATTTCCAGCGTTTCAGGGGAAACTTTAAAAATATTAGGTAAATCCACTTTCTATTTAAAAATAGGACAGATTAAATTACGTCATGAAATTTATATTCTTGAAGAAACCCAATTCCCTGGACAAATATTAATAGGTAGGGACATTTTAAAAAGACTAGGTAAAATAACTTTTGATTTTGAAGAGAGCATTATATATAATTAACTACGAGCTCCCTATGGTTCAACAAAATTATCAAAAATCATATTGCTATAGCATTTCTAAAAAGGTTATCCCTGAAAACAAAGTAGTTTTGGATAAAAAGGTAATTTTACCTCCCCGTTCTTTCACTAAAACATATGGAATAGTAGATAGATCATGGAAGGATAAAAATATTATTGTAGAACATAATTGTAAAATGGAAGGTATTAGAATAGGGAACACCTTAGCAAATGTAAATAAAGATTTACAAGTACCTTTTACTGTAGCAAATTATCTCGACCATGAGGTCATACTAAACAAAAAGGAATTAATAGGAGATATTTATCATGCAGAAGAACAAGATATAGATGTGCCCAATATTATAAATAAGGAAAACTCGTTTGATTTAACAAATTTAGATTTAAATAATCTTGATACTGTTCAACAGATAAAAATAATAGAGTTATTAAATAAATATAAAGATGCATTCGCCCAAACTCCTGATGATATAGGATTGTGTAATCTAATTAAGCATAAAATAGACACAGGGGAGACTAAACCCATCCATACTCCTCAATATCGATTCCCTCAATACACCAAAGAAATTATGCAGGAACATATTGATAAAATGTTGGAGTTAGGTTTAATAGAAAAATCTAACAGCCCTTGGTGTAGTCCTGTGATACTTATAAAAAAATCTGATGGAACGCATAGATTTGTATTCGATGCTAGAAAATTGAATTCTGTGACTAAAAATGAAGTAATGGCAATGCCAAGAATAGACGAGATATTAACCTCTTTAGGTGGATCAAAGTACTTTTCTATCCTTGATAACATAAAAGGCTTCAACCAAATATTAATAAACGAGAGTGATAAACCCAAAACTAGTTTCATAGGACCCGATAATAACTCCTATCAACATGTCAGAATGTGTTATGGACTCATAGGAGCACCTTCTACTTGGTGTCGAACCTTATCAATACTTTTCTCTAATATTTTAGGTAAATTTTGCCAGATTTATATGGATGATCTAATTCTTTATAGTGATACATTTGAAGATCATATACAAAATTTAGAACAAATTTTAAAAATATATCAAGATTCAGGGCTTAAACTTTCTCTTAAAAAATGTAAATTTGCACAAAACTCCGTCAAATATCTTGGCCATATTGTATCAGAAAAAGGTATCCAAATTGACCCTATTAAAGTACAAGGAATAAAAGACTATCAAAAACCCACCTGTGTTAGGTTAAAGAATAGCTTGGAATGAACAATATTATGAAAATTATTAAAATCTTTCAGGAAGGTATATTGCCTCTTACCAGCTTAACAAGTGCAAAATTCTTTGGTCAAATTTTAGATTTTCCACCGTCTTTAAATCTATTGGCTTCCTTTTTTAATTCCCATTCTTTTCTTTTAAAACAACTCCCTAGATGCTTCTAACTATAGCTATAGCGCAGTTTTGGCAAGGGAGTTGATGGAACAGACATTATCTTATTTTTCAGGAAATTATCCACCTCAGTTAGAGTATAGTACATTGAAAAGGAGCGGGCTGGCCCTGGTAAATTCTAGTAAACATTTCCAGATATTATTTATATGGACCCCTTGTTACAGCCATGGTAGATCATAAACATTGATGCAGCTTTTCAGAATTTCCCAAACCAACTTCCACCAGGATTACTAGATGAGCATTTATTATTGCTAAGTGATTTCGACATCAAATTTAAAGCTGGACAAGAACTTATCCATTGTTACAGATGCTCTCAGTAGAGCACTTAAAACATCAATCAAGAAAAATTAAGAAAATGAACAAGGTAAAGAATAGAAAACATAAAGAAAGAACAAGACGAACGATAGTAATTGAAGGTAGGGTGAACAAAGAAGAATCTAATTTGGAAGGAATCTAGAAGATACAAACTTATTTAACTTCACTTTATGACAAATGACTGTCTGCACTATATTCAAAAGGATAAAAATAATAGACCATATAATGAAACAATAGTTGTCAATTCCTTAATAACTGCTGCTATGAGTGTTGCTCATGATTCTCATCTAAATTTTTCATTCTGGTTGAAGGCTGCAAGACCATAAAAGAGCGGAAGGATTTCTTTTGGCCAAATATGTCACAAGACATAAGAGAATACGTAAATAATTGTTTGATTTGTCAAAAACTATCCCCTTATGGTAATTAAAGCCCCTCTTCAAAATTACAGATCCCAAGTTCTCCCTGTGGTATTTGGTTAGGCATGAGCATATTGGGTCCTCTTCTATTTCAGATAAGGAAATAAACTATATTTGTTATCATCTATCTTTACTTTCACGTTTATTCAGGCACCATCTCAATATAAAAAGAAACATTCTGATTGTTTAATAAGATTATATTAATAAATTTTTCTTCCACTTCTTTTATACTGAGTCTCTTCTCAAACTTTCGTTTCTTCCTGTTTAAGATATATATGTCGGCTCTATAGGTGAAAACTCATTACAACTACTTTCCATACCCAGTAAACATATGTTGAAGATCAGTAAATATCAGGTAGCATTATCATCTGCTGAAAAAATAGTTCACTTCATCAGTGGGAAGATTATTTATCCTTTGTTACTCTTACCCTTAATTCTTCCACTCGAGTATAAATGAGATACCCATTTTCCTATTCTTCGGGAGAGACGCTTGTTACCTCTCAGATATGAGTAAGAAACTAAATTCTGTCCAGAAGTACGAATTATAAAAGAAAACATCTTTTAATATAAAAACAGCTTATGCTAAAGCTAACGGAACACCATAAGAACTATCAACAGAAAACGAAAATATTTTTTAAGCATCAAAACTATAAAAACTTTGAAGTTGGATTGTGGAACTATTAACAAAATAATTATAAAACTGGAATTGGAAGTAAATTGAAGTCCAGATGGTTAGGTCCTTACAGAATTATTGAGAAACATTCTCCTGTAAATTATAAAATAAAACCTCTCTATGACGTCAGCAAAAGAATCGAATTGGTTCATGTAAATCGAATAAAAAGGTGTAACTCCCCTTACTTGAATTATGAAGACGATGTACCAGGTGTTAACGACGATGTTGATATAGTTAATGATTCAATAAACGATGAGGTTAGTGAGAGTAATTCAGAAGAATAGGTTTACTAACAGCATAATAATAACTATTCTTAATTAAATGGTCAAACGTATGAAATCTTTAAGTTTTCTGTAATATGTATCTTAATAATAACTAATGTATATTCTATAATAATAATAATAATAATAATGTAATATAATAATAATATAATAATTATAATAATAATAATATTCATCCATATAATTTAAGATCACAAGGGCCTGTTAACAACTATGAAAGAATACAAAAAAGACCTATTGAGTATAAGGTTAGAAATGTTATTTGCATTTTGGTTATATTATTTATATTAAGAATGTTCTAAAAAAACATTGATCCGTTTATGAGATAGAGACTTGTTGTTGAAGAGTACTCAGTTAAATTGTTGTTTTAAGTGATTTTGGCTAAAGATATTTTGGAGATCTTGGTTAAAGAGATTTTGGTTAGAAAATTGTTTTAAGAGTTTTGTTATTCTGTTGCAACAGGGGAATTGGTGGTTGAACTTGTAACAAAGTTGCTTCCACTGCGCCTTGCGGTTAATGATTCGTCATTCACTCACTGATTAATTTCAAACGATATATTCTTCAAGGAGAAAGTCGTTGTGAGCCCGCTTTTAGAAATGACAATGGAAATATGCGCAAAAGTACATTGTATTTCGAGGCGAATGTGTATTTGTTTTTTTTTTGTATTTTGGTAAATTTATTAAGTCTCTTCTAATAAATGTATTAGAAAGATGTATGAATAATTGATTAATTTATTAAATAATATTGTTTTTTTTTTAATTTTCTTTTTATTCTTTCCAGGCATATAAACCTTGTTTAAAATATTTATCATGAATGAATTTATGCATGCAAGAAATTTTTTTAGACTTTTTCTAAGGTCTATGGAAGAAGGCATTTCTTGGCCTGTTAATCTAGAGTTATTCACAAATGGCAAAGAGTATAGAATATCTGACAAAATAATTAAGGAGAGCTATTTCACAAGTGACACTATTCATATTAAATTTGTAAATTTATATGCAAGCAATCGCGCAAGCTTTATGATGAACGAAATCCTCCAAATTCTCTACAAAATGTTTAAAAGGTCAATCTTTAGATATGTTGTAGCTTTCGAAGACGAAAATCGTAGGACTTCTAAGATCAAAAAACTTCAAGATTTTAGAGAGTTTGAAAGTATGGTCAGACAATCCACTTGGTGGAAACTTATACTAGATAAAAGCACTTTAGATAAAACATCTAAATTAGCTCCCAATGAGAAACCAAAGAAAAACAAAAATAAAACTCAGAAACGTTTTTACTGCAAGAAAAAACTATCCTGCAAACCATCCACTCCTGTTAAGGTTGATTAAGAAGTCCCTCAAACAGTTATTGAAAATATTCCACTCAAAAAGATCACCTCAAATAACCCACCACCGTCTAAAAAGACCAAACTCCAACAAAGATCTTTTTGGTTCTGACTCACCCCCTCAGGAATTAAATGTTTATTTCTTTACTTTAACTTCCACTTCTTCAGCCGATAAATCTACTTGTAATTCTTCTTCCCACTGTTTCTTCTTCTTCTTCTTCTCCTTTTTATACCTTCTTCTTCTTTTTTATTTACCTCTTTTCCTATGCTTTACGCGCTTCTTCTCCTTCTTTATTGTTATAGAACTATTATTTCTGCTTCTTCTTACTATTTATATATGTTCTTCTTCTTCCTTCTTCTATTCCTCCTCCCTCTTGCTCTGTTTCCAAATCTTCATCTTCTTTCTAAGACTTCTAAGTCTAAATCTTCTTGTTCTTCATCTTCTCTAAGGCTTTCTAAGTCTCGTCTTCTTGTTCTTCTGTCTCTAAGACCTCTAATTAATCTCTCCACTCTTCCCTTCTTTAACTAAATAATCTACAATCAGTTCATTCATTCAAAAGAAACCAGGATGGAGGAAGTTTAACCAATTTCTCTCATATCTCTGTTTTTCAAGTGTGAGAAGACTAAGAAAGTGACTCAAGCCCAGTGTAAGGTCCCTCTCATTGTTGAAAATCTTAAAATAGAAAAGTGGTGACATATTTTATACTCTCACTTTAAAATTAAGATTTTGATGACTAATACAAATATATTTAGCTCAGTAAAGTAAGTTAACTGTATATATTTTTTTTTTTTTTACTCTTCTGTAAAAATATTAAAAACTAACTTGATAATATGGAGGGCAGTGTATAATTTTAAATATTTGTAGCTTCACTATTTAATATTTTCCTCAAATTCGTTTTCTTTTTAATAAAGTCAAAGTTACTGTTAAATGACACACATATTTATTTTCCTCTATTTGAATATATTTTACCAACTCAGTTATTTGTGGCCCCCATCATATATAAATTTTACTTTTATAATTATTTTTATGTATATTTAATTCTATTTATAATTTACCTTTTTCCTCATCGTTAAATTTAATTTTTAGTTTTTGATCATTTACTTAAATCACCTTTTTATTATTTTAGACTATATTTAATGATATAAACTATATTTTCCTAATGAATATGTAAACCAAAATTAAGAAATGACTACGGTATTAACGGATATATATTATTTGCCTTATATTTAAGTTCTAATAATGAGTTATTTATGTAAGAATTGCAGTTTTGTGAACTTTTCTGTCGATGTTGGAAATGTTGTTGGAAAATTTCAATGGATAAAATAAACTTTCCTACAATCTTCTGCCATATTTCAGAAAAATTACATAGAGAATGACATTACAAAAAGTCACATATATGGAAAATTATAAAGTATTCATTTTCATGTTTGAAACCTTTACTATTCCATATTAATAAATATAAAAAGTTCGCTTACTAGAATCTTAAATCTTCTGCTGAAGTTCAAAAACATTCCAATAGAATAAGATTAATTCTTCTATAAGCAAATTACGTTTTCTTTATATTTCCAAGTCTCATTTATGAAAAGGACCACTTTATGTTTTATATCTGTAAGTACATATGTGTAATTTATTATTAAGCGGGTAAAGCAGTTACTAAGCCTATTTGTAAAATACTAAAGCCAACAATTCATATGTATATAATATTTTACTTTATATCTAAATAGTTACCCCTATTTTAAGACAAATGTAGTTAATATTAAATTAATATTTTACTGTAACTCTTATTTTCTTTATTTAAATGAGTATGTATTGTTAATAAATATGTTTTTGTATGACATTTATATAAATAAATTATTGATTTAAATTGAAGCAGTCTCTAGTGTAGATTTCCAGCAATATTCAAGCAAATGAGCTTGCAACTTCCCTTTCTTCCTGGTCTAGCCAAACTAAAAGAAAAAGTCAGCTTTTCAT
>JABUQX010146026.1:20000-21512 GCA_015478945.1 Trachelipus rathkii
AAGGAATAAGAAGAAGTCGGATACTGAGAAGCCTCATGTGCCGGAGCACTGAGCCGGTGCCAAGGCCGGTGCCGGTATGGGTGCGGTGCTGAGTTAGCAAACAATCGTTTAAGAACACAATATTAACGTCAGTGTATATGCTTATGAACCCGCAGAATTCGATTATGATGGTTTCAAGTTCCTACGGGCAACCTGAGCACCCCCAGGATAGAGTCTCAGAGGCAAAATGAGGAAATAAAGACAAAAGCATAGGTTGCATAAGAAAAAAAGATGAAGGAACAATGACGAAGGATGATTCCAGAGGAATCAGAAATGGTAGGATCCCCACATGAGATGGGAACCCAACCACAAAATGGGATTTTACCCTTAAAATGAAATTTTAATGGTGAATTCAGCTATTAATTACATAGATGATCACTATAGCAACCAAATGTTGCACAAAATATGAAACTTAGCACAATTATACTGCTACTCTATAACTATTTGCCGCTCAACCGATCTTTCATAATACATTGCCTAACTTAGTCTTTCCATACCTAACCGGACTAAGCAAACCAACCTCTCTCTCTCTCTCTGCAAATTGTCTTTCATAACGCAATTAAAATTTCTTAACTTCTCTAGGCACATCTAAACTAACGTCACCTGATGCTAATTACATGAACGGACTTCTTCCCGTGCACATAATTGTTTCGACTCTAACATGTGCAGATCTTTATTTCTACAAGTAATTTGATTTACATATTATCTTAACACATACACACGAGTAGTATCAGGGGATATTGAACCCGAGATTGGGGGAAAAAAATGATGACCAAATTTTTACTCATAATATTGAGGTCCACTCAGTAAAAATGATAACTTAATTTTTACCTGCCCTTGACCTTTCTGACCCGCGACTTTTTTGAGCTCGAATTTTTACCTGACCTTGACCTTTTTGGGCCTTGACCTTTTTTGAGAACCGTATTTTTTGAGAACCCGGATTTTTTGAGAACCCTGATTTTTTGAGAACCCGATTTTTTGAGAACCCGGATTTTTTGAGAACCCAAATTTTTTGAGAACCCAAATTTTTTGAGAACCCTAATTTTTTGGGAACCCTAATTTTTTGGCAACCCTAATTTTTTGGCAACCCTAATTTTTTCGGCAACCCTAATTTTTGCAACCCTTCGAAGAAGGGTTGCGCCAAACGGTTGCGTTAGCAACCGTTGTACGTATTGCCCCCTATTTTACGCCCCCTATTTTTTTTTCGACCGTGGGCCAAGCCTTTGGCCCACGGTAATTTTTGATCTTCATTTATGGGTTAGCCCTATTTTTTGATGTCTTTAACCTTGTTTGACCATGATATTTCTTCGTCCTTGACCTTGGCATATACCATGGGTCATTTTTTGCCCACGGTAATTTTTGCCCACACCTAGCCTCCACCCATCCTTCACCTAGTCTACACCTACACCTAGATTCCACTCAGCCTTCACCTAGTCTACACCTACACCTAGCCTCCACCCAGCCTTCACATAG
>JABUQX010146027.1:0-5000 GCA_015478945.1 Trachelipus rathkii
AATAATAAATAATTAATTAAATAAACAAATAAATACAAAATACATAGATAATAAATAAATGAATAATTAAATAAACAAATAAATAATAAATAAATTAATAAATAAAGAGAATAAAAGAAGTAATTAAACTAGAGTTAGAACATTACCACTACTAAATTTTACCACTAAATAATATTCAAAGTTGAGGCCGTCGTAGCAAAGTTACACGAGTTACAACTTTGTTACTTTAATAATCACAAAAATCAATTCTTTATTTGAAATCTTTTTAATGACCGACTTATTCTAAAGAAAAATTAGATGTAAAGTAGTCTTAAATGAAACCCGATTTCTACAATGAAATTATAACCAGAGTTACTGAGGCCGGCGTTACAAAGATAAACGAACGAGATGGGGGTGGAGTTGTTGGTAAAATATTTTTATTTAATTCTTTTAACGAAATACTTTGGTTTCCTCAAAGAAAAATCGTCAACATCTAGATATGTGACCTCTCTAAATAAATTCGCTTCACAACGAAATTATAACCAGAGTTATTGAGGCCGTCGTTACAAAGTTACACGTTACAACTTTGCTACTTTAAATAAATTGGGAAATCAATTCTCCGCTTAACCCTATTTAACGACCTACTACTATTCTAAATCGCCATTCTGACATGGGATCTTCAAAGAGACCACTCTCATAACGAAATTATAAACTATAGAGTGTTGAGGCCAAGCTATTGTAGCAACATCGAGTTACAATCTTTGGTTACTTTTAATCTAATTGTAAAATGAAGTTTTGAATTAAATATTTTGACAAATAGTCTGAACTGAAAGTAACGCCAGACATTCGACATGAACCCCGGGTTAAGTGCCCTGGTTTCATCCAACGAAGTTTTAACTCAGAGTTATTTAGGCTGCCAGAAAGTTACAATTCAGCAAATATTAAGTTACTAATCATATTGTCAAAAATTTAATCCTTCATTTTGACAGTTTTTAACGCGACCTACTTTGGGTCTCTAAAAAGAAATGTCAGACATTCGGACATGTGTACTTGGGACCCGATCATTCCAATGAAGTTATAATCGAATTTACTGAGGCCATCATTAGAGAGTTACACGAGTTATAACTTTGCTACTTTAATCAAATTGTTAAAAAATCAATCCTTTATTTCGACACTTTTTAACGACCTACTTTGGGTCTCTAAAAAGAAAACGTCAGATATTCAGGTTTTTTAAGTTTTGGCGGCAACTTTTCCATCGAGACATCATAGTAGACTGTAATATTAGCTTTTATCTTAAGTATAACACTACTCTACTATCGCTTAGACCTGTAGAACTCTAACACCAAAAGAAAATCGCTTAAATGAAACTGATTTTGAAGGACGTGTGTTGCTGAGAAGTAACCAAAAATTAAAACTATCTATTGCTATTGTGTATTTATTTTGATAAAAAAATCATATGAATAGTTTTTGCATAAAACTTTAAAAGTTAATGTTTGACAATGCGTTTAAAAATCATTTAAATATAATTTGCGTATTCTGTATTTAATATTTAAATACTTTTCTAACATATATTGTGCACTTGGTATTTAAATACATTTATCTTCAATTTTTAATACAATTTTAATGACCTACTTTGAGTCTCTAAAGAAAAATCTGTCACACATTCCCACATGCACTCTAAATGGGACCTGCCTCTTTAAAACGAAATTATGTCTGAGTTACTGAGGTCAGTCGTTACAAAGTTAAAGACGAGTTGGTAACTCTTATACTTTGACCAATTGAAAATTAATTTTTGCCTTAATTTTTAACGAATTCACATTTGTCTCTCTAAAAATGTCACAATATCTGGTATATGTGGACCCTCTTAATTGGGACCCGTACATTGCAACGAAACTATAACCAGAGTTACTGAGGTCGTGGTTACAAAAGTTACACGAGTTACAACTTGCTACTTTAATCAAACACAAAATCCCCTTTATTTCTTGACACTTTTAAACGACCTACTTTGGGTCTCTAAAGATATCGTCACACATCTGGACATATAGACTCTAAATGAAACTGCCGACATTTAATGAAAGTACATCATGGCAGGAGGCTACACAGAAAGTTACACGAGTTATAACTTTGTTACTTTAATCAAATTGTCAAAAATCAATCCTTTATTTCGACACATTTTAACGACCTACTATGAGTCTCTAAAGAAAACTCGTCGCACATTCGGACATATGGACCCTCTTAATTGGGACCCGCTCTTTACAAAGAAATTATAACCAGAGTTATTGAGGCCGTCGTTACAAAGTTAAACGTGTTACAACTTTGCTACTTTAATTAAATTGGGAAAAATCAATTCTTTATTTGGACCCTTTTTAACGACCTACTTTGAGTCTCTAAATAAAAATCGTCACATATTCTGACATGTGGACCCTTTTAAATGGGACCCGCTCTTTACATATAACCAGAGTTACTGAGGCCGTCCTTACAAAGTTAAACGAGTTACAACTTTTACCTTAATCAAATTGGCAAAAATAATTTTTTATTTGGAACTTTTAATGACCTACATTTAATATTCCCTAAAAATCGTCACACATTCAACATGTGGAATTCTTAATTGGGACCTGTTCTTGCAACAAATTTATAAATCAGAGCTGATGTCGTGGTTAAAGTTGTTTGAGCACCCTTGCAACTTAATAATATTAAAATCCAATCTCTGATTTAATTTTTGTTAACGACTTATTTTGGTCTCTAAAGAAGAAAATCACATACACATCTGGACATATGGACTTCTTAAATGAAACCCCGATTTACAATGAAATTACAATTCAGAGTTACAGAGGCTGTCATTAGAAAGCTACACGAGTTATAACTTTGCTATTTTAATACAATTGCAGTTTTCATCTTTATTTTCTGACACATTTAACGACTCACCATGAGCTCCCAAAGAAAATTGTTGGCACATCTGACATAGTGACTCTCTTAAATGGGCCCTGCTTACAAATGAAATTATAACGAGGGTTACTGAGGCCGTCGTTACAAAGTTAAACGTGCAACTATACTTTAATTGTTTGTAAATCAATTCTTTATTGGGACCCTTTTACAACGACTTACTTCTTGGTCTCTAAAGAAAATCACCAGAGCATTGACATATGTACCCTGTTAAGTGGGCCCCGTTTCATCCAAGGAAGCTTAACCAGAGTTGGTCAAGGCTGCCAAGAAAAAAAGTTAAGCACTAGTTACTACATTGTTACTTAGATCATATGGGCAAAATTTAATCTTTATTTTGACAGTTTGTAACGACACACTTTTCTCGAAAAGAAATGTCAGACATTCGGACATGTGGACCTCTTAATTGGGACCCGCTCTTTACAAAGAAATGAGGTAATTTGAAAGCATTGAGCTGCCATTAGAAAGTTACACGAGTTATAACTTGCTACTTTAATCAAATTGTTAAAAATCAATCCTTTATTTCTACACTTTTTAACGATCTACTTTGAGTCTCTAAAAAAAATCGTCATTCGGATATATGGACCCTCTTAAATGAAACCCGATTTATACAATGAAATGATATCCATAGTTATTGAGGCCGTCATTGTTACGAGTTGCAATGAGTTATAACTGCTACTTTAATACAATTGTCAAAAATCAATCTTTTTCGACACTTTTTAATGACCTACTTTGAGTCTCTAAAGAAAATCGCCTACATTTGACATATGGACCCTTAAATGAACCCCGTCTCTACATAAAGAAAATTATAACCAGAGCTATACAGAGGTTGCTTAAAGTTGGGAACAAGGCACCTTTATTATTTTAATTGAATTGGCAAAATCAATTTCTTTATGTTTGACCCCTTTAACGACCTACTTTTTGGTTCTAAAAAATCGTCACAACATTCGGACATGTGACCCTCTTACTCTGGGACCCGTGTTATCGCAACGAAACGATAACTAGAGTTACTGAGGTCGTGGTTACAAAGTTACACAACATCTTTGCTACTTTAATCAAATTGTCAAAATTAACTTTATTTCGACACTTTAACACCTTTTTGAGCCTCTAAAAAATCGTCTATCTGTATATGAATCTTCTTAAATGGAACCAGTTTTTACAACGAAAATTATACCAGAGTTATTGAGGTAGTGTGGTTCCAAAGTTACATGAGGGCAAATCTCAGTGCTTTAATCATTAATGTGCTAATTTTTTTTTATTTCGACACTTTTTAACGATCTACTTTTGGTTTCTAAAGAAAAATTTGCTAAACATTCACGTGATCCTTAAAGGGGAATCTATTTATTAACGAACAGTAACTAGTTACTGAAGCTGCATTACAAAGCACACAAGTTGGTGTCTTTATGCTTTAACTGTATTGAAAATCAATCTCTATTTAACCTTTAACGACCCACTTTTGTCTCCAAAAACGTCAGACATTTGAACATGTGAACCCTCTTAAGTGGGCCCTGCTCTATCCAACGAATTTTTAACCAGAGTTACTGAGGCCGTCATTAGAAAGTTACACTAGTTACAATATTGCTGCTTTAATCATATTGGCAAAAATTAATCCTTTATTTTGACAGTTTTTAACGACCTACTTTGGGTCTTTAAAAAGAAAATGTCAGACATTCGGACATGTGGACCCTCTTACTTGGGTACTTGGGACCCGCTCTTTCCATAGAAGTTATTACCGGAGTTACTGAGGCCGTCATTAGAAAGTTACACGAGTCATAACTTTGCTTCTTTAATCAAATTGTCAAAAATCAATCCTTTATTTCGACACTTTTTAACGACCTACCTTGGGTCTCTAAAAAAAATCGTCAAACATTCGGACATGTGGACCCTCTTAATTGGGACCGCTCTTTACAAGGAAATTATACCCAGAGTTACTGAGGCCTTTGTTACAAAGTTAAACGAGTTACAACTATGCTACTTTAATCAAATTGGCATAAATCAATTCTTTATTTGGACCCTTTTTAACGACCTACTTTGGGTCTCTGAAGAAAAATCGTCACAAATCTGCACATGTACACCCTTTT
>JABUQX010146027.1:32500-38342 GCA_015478945.1 Trachelipus rathkii
AAATCAATCACCTTCCTACCATTCTCATTTTCTCCCGCCACCCCAAAACCACCTGTTATACCATCCCTTTTTTGATCACCTATCCAACCATTCAGGTCCCCCAACACTATCAATCTGAAGCTCCTACTTACCCCATCCAGAGCATCATTCAAATTATCCCAAAAAATCGTACTCTCTTCAACATTTCCCTCAGATGGACCATACGTCACAACCACACATACCTTGACCTTTTCAAACTTAAATTTAACCATTAGAATTCTAGGACTCACACACAAAGTCTACCATAGCTTTGTACCACAGGTCACTCATCAAAATTGCAACTCCTTCTCTCCCTCTCTCATTCTCTTCCACACCAGCACGTACACATTTCACACCACACCACTCAACTTCACCTTTTCCTTTCATCTTTGTTTCAGTCACAGCGAGCAAATCAAATTTGCCCTTTCTAAATACATCCATCACCTCTCTCCTCTTCTCCTCAACATTTATTCCTCTGACATTCCATGTACCCATACGATTCGTACAATTTCGCCGAAGATTAGAAGGTCGTTTACGGCGATCACGACCATCTCCGAGGCATGCATTAGCATTCCTAGCAAGAGATAGGTGGTAGTGGGCAGCCAACCCAACTACCACCGCCCCTTAGTCGACTTCTACGACACGCAGGACATACGATGTGGGCAATTCTTTCTCCCCCGCACACAGGGATATGAGTAGTAGGGATGTCTGTAAGGTGTTATCTAGAAGTGGGGTGTGTACTTTAATCATGTGTATATGATATGTGGATAAATGGTGGTTAGTAATATGTTGCCTGGAGGAAGAGTGTGTAAAGAATATGAACGCAAAAGAGAAAAGACGCACCATTAAAATATATATATATATATATATATATATATATATATATATATATATATATATATATATATATATATATATATATATATATATATATATATATATATAATGATAATAACATATATAGTTTTATGTATGTAGTTGTAATATAAATATATTTATAAACTATAACCTCTCTTTCATTGTATAGATAATAATAAATAACATATATATATAAATGTAATAACGAATATATATATATATATATATATATATATATATATATATATATATATTCGGTATGAAAAGGGTCAGAGCCCACATTAATCCATATATATGAAGTAATAATAAAATATATCTATATATTTAGATATAATAATAATATAATATAATAATATATATATATATATATATATATATATACGGGATATATATATATATATATATATATATATATATACGGGATATATATATATATATAGGGAAACCGAATAATACTAAAATAATATATGTATATATATATATATATATATATATATATATATATATATATATATTAGTGATGGACCGGATGTCAAAATTTGACTGTTTGCGGATGCGGATGCGGATCTTAAAGAGGATGCGGATGCGGATGCGGATGCGGATCTTAAAGTAGATGAGGATGCGGATGCGGATGCGGATGCGGATGTTTACTCTTTGAAGTTTGAATTAAAAATTATATATATATATATATATATATATATATATATATATATATATATATATATATATATATATATATATATATATATATATATATATATATATATATATATATTTACAGCTGTCACCACCACTATTCAGGGAGAGCCCTATTCAGGGAGGGGGTGTTGCACGCCAAAATTTCATCCGCTAGCGCAAATTACGCAGATAAGCACAGACGCAGGCTTTAAAGTGAGGGAGATTAAATTCAGCAGGAAACACAGAAGATGGAAGAGAATTCCACAAAACAGAGGTGGCAGGAAAGAAGGAAGCTGCAGTGAACTAGCCCTGGGTGCCAATATCCATGCAAAACTCGTTCGCAGACACAGCACCCCTTGTGCTACGAGGGCGTCGTAAAGGTGGTGGTACGCGAGTGATAAGTTCCCTCGAACACCTGCCGCTGCGGTACCTATAGAAAAGAGATAAAGCACCAACATCGCGCCGCAAAGATAGAGGGTCAAGTGAACTGGAAAGTACAGAACAGTTTATAAACCTTTTTGGCTTTGATAGACCCTAATCAAAAGCCGGAGCCCCCCAAATGTGAGAACAGTACTCCATACAAGAGGCGGATGAGACCCTTGTATAGCTGGAATTGTGAAGAGGAAAAAAGTCTCGCGGTCTAAACAGAACCCCAGTTTCTTTGAGGCCACCCTAGCAACCGTTGTGACATGAGGTTTCCAAGACATTTTTTTGTTTATGTTAAGGCCAAGGATGTTTATATTGTCAACAGGAGAGACGAGAGAACCGTCGAAAGATATAGGAAAGTTAGAAGGTGTTTTAGAGAGGGAGATTTGTAGAAGTTGAGTTTTTAAAGAATTGAATTTCACAAGGTTGAGACGACCCCAATCGGAAATTCTATCCAGATCAGCTAGAATAGAATCGGAAAGATTAAGACGAGAGGCAATTCTAGAAGTAAAAGAAGATGAGTTGAAGCATGAATGGTCGAGTCATCGGCATATAAGTGAATAGAGTTAGATGTGCAGATGAGAAGATCATTAATGAAAAGTAAGAATAAAGCCAGAAGGTGAGACGGAACCGAAAAACACCACTATTGATAGAAATAGAAGAAGTCAGTCCATCAACCACAGCCGATGTGCCAGAGTGACGAAACTAGACAAAAGTAAGCAAAGAGATTGAAACCCAAGGAGCTTGGAGCAGTGACGCGTGCCATACCCGGTCAAATGCTTTGGATATGTCAAGCGCCACCACGCAATCCCCGTAGTTCCTAAGGGAGGAAAACCATAAATCGGTTAAAATATAGGAAAGTATACCGCCAGTAGACGGCGATCGTAAAGGTGGTGGTGGCGATCGGAAAGAGAATGAAATTCCAGATGGTCTAAGAAGTGAGAGTTAAGAAGGGTTTCAAAGATCTTAGATAGAATACAGGTGAGAGCTATAGGGCGATAGTTAGAAGGATCAGAGCGGCTTCCTTTTTTCGGAATAGGTTGGACATGTGCGTGCTTCCAACACTGAGGGAAAGTGTTAGTATTGAGACATAGGTCAGCACGTAAGCACATTCCCTCAAAACTCGGGGAGGAATGCCATCCGGGCCACCCACCTTCCTAACGTTCATAGATCTCAGGAGCCCATGCACCCGATCAAATGTAATCTCAGGCAAAGACATAGGACACCTGAGAGGAGAAGGAGGAGGAGGAATGCCAGAATCGTCCAGGGTTGAGTTAGAGGAAAATAGGAGGCCGAAGAGATTGGCCTTTTCAGTTGAAGAGTTAGCAACAGAGCCATCAGATCGAATAAGAGGAGGAAAGGATGATTTACAGAAGTTGTTAGAGATGTTTTTGGCAAGAGGCCAGAAAGATTTGTCAGGAGAACCAAGGAGGTTAGCTCACTTTCGTTTGATGAAAGCCCTTTGCTCATCGAAGAGTATCTCCAGCAAAAATATATATATATATATATATATATATATATATATATATATATATATATATATATATATATATATATATATATATATATATATATATATATATATATATATATATATATATATATATATATAAATATATATCTAAATAAATATATATATATATATATATATATATATATATATAACATAAGTAAAATATAATATAATAATATATATATATATATATATATATATATATATATATATATATATATATATATATATATATATATATTATATATATATATATATATATATATATATATATAGATATATATATATATATATATATATATAATATATATATATATATATATAATATATATATATATATATATATATATATATATATATATATATATATATATATATATATATATATATAACAAATGCTACAAAATATATATATATACAGAAATCGAAATTCAAAATTACAATTATTCCCATAAACTCCCATGATAAAGATGCCAAATAATATTTATTTTATATGCATTTAATCAAATGTAGAAAACATCCTCAACATCCTCATTTTCAAAGAGGGATGCGGATGCCAGATGCGGATGCGGATGTGCTGCCGTTAAGTGAGGATGGGGATGCGGATGCGTATGTGGATTTCAATTTAGGTGGATGTTTACGCAAATGCACGGATGCGGATGTCATGTCCATCACTAATATATATATATAATATTGCCTTATGTATATATATACCATATATATATATATAACCTTATATATATATATATATATATATAACTTTCTTTATATATATATATATATATATATATATATATATATATTATATATATATATATATATATATATATATATATATATATATATATATATATATATATATATATATATATATATATATATATTTATAAAAAATATAACCATATATCATGCTATAACTGTATATATATATATATATATATATATATATATAGATATATATAATATATATATATATATATATATATATATATATATATATATATATATATATATATATATATATATATATATATATATATATATATTAAAAATTTGGACCATAATGTCTACAAGGAATTCAACACTCATTCTGTTATCCGTGCCAGAAATATCGATACTCTTTTGAAAATTAATTTTTATATTGTAAAGTGATTTATATTTTATACTTAAATTGAATCTAAATTGCGAAAATGAAGACAAATGTAGTTGTGTAATTGAAACCCTATTAAAAATGTAATTCAGTGTTTTATCTTACGGCGAAAAGGAAAAGGTTTCAAAATAACTTCTGAAGCAAAATCATTCGTTCGCAAATTCAATGTTAGTCAGTAAGAAAAATCACTTTGGCTAACCGGATGTCTTCAAATGAAGAAATTGTTTTGCTGGCTGATCGTGCATACTATTTAATAATGAATTAGGAAAGTGGGATTCAAACGAATTTAAATATTTAAATAAAAACAAGTAACAGATTTATTTAATCAAGAAAATAGAAAAACAGATTTAACATATAAATAAAGAAACTTATATATATATATATATATATATATATATATATATATATATATATATATATATATATATATATATATATATATATATATATATATATATATATATATATATAAGAAACGACTCCTGCACTCGTGCTACTCGTGCTCAGCACGAGTTGACATTATAGAAACGATCTATTTTTGCAAATTTCATAATGTTACGATAATATTCTCTTATTTTTTTGCGAAAGTTGGTCAAATAAATAAAATTATTACATAACAAATATAAAAGATTAAAAATAGAAACTAATCCGTGCCCAAAGCAATTGGCGGATATCGTATCTGTGAATTTAGAGTATAAAATTATTTATAAATACTATGTTTATAAATGATATGTTTAAATACTATACATAATAAATAATATTTTATAACAAAAAATATTTAATAAAACATAAAATAATAAAAATATTACTAAAATACTTTAGAATTATAAAGAAAAAAAAGAGTACCTTGAAATATTAATAGAAAACGGTTTAGCCTAAATAAAAAAAATTATTTAATATGACCAACTCAAATATTTAATTATATATATATATATATATATATATATATATATATATACATCTCGTCAAAGTAAAATTTATATATATACCAACCAAGTAACTTTTTTTTCTAACTGGAAACAAATTTTCTTAACTTTCAGTTTGCATTTCGACTTCTCTGTAAATGAAACCTAACTCAATCTTAGGTACTTTTTTCGTGTGATTTATTTATTTTAAATTTACATATGTGTTCATTTATTGTATTACAGTTTTTATATTAGTTCATTTTATTTATATTTTGTGTTATAAAATTATATTAT